>CAAKHC010015939.1:3617-22048 GCA_901007825.1 Macroramphosus scolopax | reverse complement strand
AGTTGTAAAGGATAAAAGGAGAGCGCTAATGATTGTGACGAGTGAGTTGATGAGGATTAATGAGCTGATCCAGGAGGGTCCAGATGTTCCAGGGTCGACCTCCAACCTGCCTTTGATGCTTCAAGGCCTCATTAACCAAACGAGAGAGTTGTTAATGAAGTTATCATGTCAAACTGACGTCCGGCACCAGCTCAGCGTTCATGTATGAAACATTTAGTTTCAGTGTTGTTCTTGCTGTTGTCACGGTTACTAACTCAGTATTCTTCCCTCTGCACACTCTCTCCCTCTTGTTGATCTGCTTGATTTGCATTTGTAAGTATGATTCTATTTTTAACTAGTTTGAGTGTTTTTATCTGGTTTCCGGTAGAAGTAGAGGTTTTCTGCTGAAAGCTTATAACAGCTTTTAACCCCCCCCCCTCCTGTGAAGTGACCTCACTTCCTCCCAGCGGCTGCGCTTGACCCCCCTCTCCTCCACCCCCCATCCATCCAACATCCCTGTCTCCCCCCCCTCCACACACACTCTGATGTGTATTCCTTCTTCACCAGCAGGCATCAACCTTCATTAACGGGGTCAGCGTCGGACCACGCCAGCTAACAATCAGCACGCCGTCGGGGTCATTAGGGACGTAGCATCATGCTACAGGAGTTATTTTTAGCACGCTGAGGTTCACACGCATCGCAAAGTCTGGAATAATTATAGCACATCATTAACAACACAGAGTAAGAATTAAAACAGGTTCAATATTCTGCATTTCACAACTCCAATCAAAGTTTTATCTGAAGAAACTGGTGGAACTGGAATATTTGACTGGACGATCATTTGTAAATGTCAGTCTGAGACTTTCTCCCAGTGTTTCCTCTGTTTTCTGCAGCAGCGCAGCAGAATGATCATTATTCCTTCAGTAGTTGTGATGTTCTTTAGAGGAAACACCTGCTGGTTTATCTCCCATCAGAGGAACAGATTAAGATGGTTTTCATCCATCATTGTAGACAGAGGACCTTCTACTGACGAGGGGAGGTAGACTACGTTCTGGAGCTCTGTCCAGTCTCCTGTGAGGTCCCAGCTGCTGATGAATCCAGAGGAAACACTGTTTTAAATGACTGAAAGTAAGAAACTGGTGGATTTCTGCTCCCGTATCTCTTAATGATGTGACATTCAGTATTTGTGTGTGACTGGTTGCTGAGAGGAGCCTCCTGTCAACTAAAGCTTTACTTGTCCCAGCACGCAGGCCGTTCCCATGATGCACTGCAACACACCGTGAGCCGGAGCGTCCGGAGCTTTGTGTAAATCCAATTTGGTGTTGATATGAATCATAGCAGAGAGCCTGCTGGGAGCTGGAGCCCCGTCGTCCTCCTGCCACGCCTCTAACTTTCCTCCCAGAGATGATGTGAAGTGTTCAGGATACCAGCCAGGTCATAACGACACTAATCAGAGCTAATTAATAATGATAACGGCTGCAGCTTATTAATGGAGTTATTACTGTGCAGTGGCTGGTGTTTCCTCCTGGAGGTGATCCTTCCACCTCCAGTGATGCTGCCTCCAGTAGAAACCAGTGGGAGGCTGCCGGTCATTTCCCAGCAGCCACCAGGGCTCTGGCTCATCATCCCCATTCACAGAGCTTTTATTGGTCTGAACTGACACTGCGACCTCCCCCAGCGTCAAGGTGGACGTGGATTGTCTGATTGGAATCAGTTGTGTTAGATTAATGTTGAATTGACAACAAGAGTTAAAAGTCTTGTTTCCATTCCTGGCTGGTATTCTGACGAGGTAAACATCTGATCCTCTATTGACTCTATGATGTTCAATATACTGTAGATCTGTTCCACAGGGCCTCACAGGGACATGTACTAACAGCCCAGTACTACAGTACCACAGCTCAGTACTACAGTACTACAGTTAATACTACAGTACTAACAGCTCAGTACCACAGTACTACAGTTAGTACTACAGTACTACAGTTAATACTACAGTACTAACAGCTCAGTACCACAGTACTACAGTTAGTACTACAGTTAATACTACAGTACTAACAGCTCAGTACCACAGTACTACAGTTAATACTACAGTACTAACAGCTCAGTACCACAGTACTACAGTTAATACTACAGTACTAACAGCTCAGTACCACAGTACTACAGTATCGCCTATGCTGCCTCATACTTCCACCCCACACACACACACACACACACACACACACACACACACACCCCCCCCTCCGTGGTGGGGGCTGTAGCTGCAGCCGTCCTCACCCTGCCGTCTGTCCTGCAGGAGAAGGAAGGCCGGCATCCTGCCCAGTCTGGAGGACCTGCTGTTCTACACCATCGCAGAGGGACAGGAGAAGATCCCGGCTCACAAGTTCACCACAGTGAGTCCAGAGAACCGGAGGTGACCCAGGTTGTTTTAATGGTGTGGCTAAAGTTAAACTAGGAGGACCCCCACCCCCTCCATGAATCATAGCTTCTGTGTGGATCTCTGGATGAATCATGGCCGGGGCCTCATGTTCAGCTCTCCATCAGCCTCGTTTCACAGCTTGTAGGTTCATTGATTTGTTGTCCTGCGATCTTTGTCATCGTTTCCTCTCGTCTCCCCTGAACAGGCTCTTAAAGCCACAGGGCTTCGCACAGGAGACCCCCGGCTCAAAGAGTGTATGGAGATGCTGAAGGTGACCGTGAAGACCACCTCCGATGGAGCGCTGGACCGACACCTCTTCAAAAAGTAGGACTGAGTTCACTTTTTATCGAAGCAATGAGAGGGAGGAAGTAGACACATTATCCTGAGGAACGAAAGAAGCCGTATTGATTGTCAGCTGTTTGTTTGAGTGGAATAAATATTCAGATGTCCAGCTTCTTCAGGGAGAGAAGATCTACAGGAGGTTTTATTTACATACAGATGCTTCCAAGAAAGAACAAGACAAGAGCTTCTGGTTGGAGACAAGTTTAATATCAGCAGGTGTTTTCTGGGGAAGTCCGTCGTCGGCTTGATGCACATCAGCATCAATCTTTAATGAGATTTATTAATGCTGCTCCGAGTCCTCTGCAGAGGAACGGGTCAGTGCAGCTGATGAATTATTCATCACTCCTCACCATCATCTCACAGAGTCCATCCAGCTGGTTTCAGGGAACAACAGAGAAACTGAGGCAGAAATAATTCAAATAAAACATTAACTCCAGGAGGAAAAGGTCACATTCAGCCAGCAGGACAGTCGTGAGGAGATCCTGGAGACTGTTGATGTGCTGGAGAACATCATGGTGAAGAAGTGATGCTGATAACTATCAGATCATCATATTAATGGAGGCATAATGAACCCCCCTGCCGGGGTTGGACTTGGACAGCCCGGGACACGGCGACGTGGCATGTCAGGGCATATGACGGCTGGCCAGGAGGCCGAGTCCTCCCCCAGGCCCGGTGCAGCCGCCTCTGGCTGGGATCCATCCCATCCTCTCCCCAGGCTTATTTATAGAGCTCAGCCTCACGTGAGCGGCAGCGTGAGCCGAGCCTGCTTCCTCTGCAGGATCCCAGGCCAGAGGGATTAGACAGGGTTCCATGCAGGGAGATAACTGAGCCACAAATCTCTCTGCTACCGGAGAGGCACCGCCCCGCACCCCCCCCCCCCCCCCCCCCCCCCCCCCCCCGCCCTGTGCTGTGTTTGCTGTCTGTAGTCTTCAGCTGTTGGAGGCTGGAGCCTCCATGATGGAAACGCAGCGAACGTTCACGTCACTCACGTAGCTGTTGAACACACACAGGTGGTCTCAGTCATCCTTACAGCTGGGCTGACCCTCTGACCTCTGTCCCCCCCCCATGTCTGTCTTAGATGTGTCCAGAGCAACATTGTGTTGCTCACTCAGGCCTTCAGGAAGAAGTTTGTCATCCCAGACTTCCAGTCCTTCTGTGGCCACATCGACGACCTCTATGACAACGCCAAGAACCTGTCCGGAGGGCAGGTGAGTGAGGGCAAGACAAGACCCCCCCCCTTGTTTAAAATCATAGGTTTGTCTTGTGAGGTTCCTCATTTAAACCCCCCATGTGTGCTGCGTCATGCTGCAGGTGGCGGACTACATCCCCCAGCTGGCCCGCTTCAGCCCCGACCTGTGGGCCGTCTCTCTGTGCACGGTGGATGGACAGAGGTCTGACGGAGGATTCACTCTCTGCACCTTCTGCCGCCTCCGACGTACAACAACTGATCAAACATCTTTGTCTCTGCAACAGGCACACGGTCGGGGACACCAAGGTTCCCTTCTGTCTGCAGTCGTGTGTCAAGCCGCTGAAATACGCCATCGCCGTCCACGACCACGGCACGGAGTACGTGCACCGCTTCATTGGCAAAGAGCCCAGTGGTCTGAGGTTCAACAAGCTCTTCTTGAACGAGGACGGTGAGCAGCTGATTGGTTTCATGGTTCTGTAATGACATTGTGACCCAGCTGGCCGTGCTGGACCGTCCTCTCCCGTCTCAAGGACTGGTTGCCATGGCAATCTTTTAAATTATTAATAAGATGTTGTAGCATCATCGCCGAGCGGCCGGTGTGGAAAAGACCTGAAAACGGCTGCTGACACACACAACGAGACTTTAAGGAAGAACTGTAAATGTTGACCAGAAGAAGCGAAGGGATGAGGGAGACGCTGGGCGACAGGGCAACATGTTGCAGTCCCTGTTGTCCTCAAACATCTCATTGAATGTCTGCAATCACAGGAACGCTTGAGGGCCAAAGGTCACTGAGGCTCATGTTAATCTATAGTTAGAAGACCTGCGGTTGCTTCTCGCGACAAAAAACTTCAGTTTATTATTTTATTCCTAAAAATCACTGGACACAACAAACGTAACACGCTGCATCCTCAGGATGAAGATGACTCAGTGCCTCATCATCACACCAGGTTGCTACCAGCAGATGATGTAACATGATGATGATGTTCTGTGAAGATGAAGGTCGTTCTGTCCTCCAACGTGGAACCTGTTCAGTAACTTGTTTAAAGGAAGCTGGTGTGTGACGGAGCAGCAGAACATCCAGCTGGTTGTTGGTGGTTTAATACGACCACGTGCTTTATTACATCAACAAGACTTTATCCTGTTATATATAAATATACATATGATCAGTACAAGTCCTGAAACATCTTCATCCTCTGATAAGAACCTTCATTGTCCCCGACAGATAAGCCCCACAACCCCATGGTTAACGCTGGCGCCATCGTCTGTACGTCCCTCATCAAGGTGAGCTGATTCATCAGGAAGCAGGCGGGACTCAAATCCACCACCAATGAGGCTCCAGATGAACCAGATGTTTGTTTTGATAAAGACCTCAATGTGTTCCAGAGCCGACGGCCGCTCAGCGAAGTGCTGAAGATTATTTTACAAATTCTCAGTTTGTCAGTTTCCAAAGAGAATTTGTATGAAACCAAATTATAATCTGGGGAGAAGTTGTCCTGGCAGATTACAGCGCACGGGGGGATTAAGGTTCTAGATAATCATGCTGAAAGGGGATTTGGCTGAAAGCAGCATCACTGAGACATCCTGGACACGCTGTCCTCTGATGGAAACATGAGCAGCACCTGCTGCATCCAGACTGCAATTAAAGGACACAGAGTGTCCCGTCCGTCCCATCGGTCCCGTCGGCCCCGTCCGTCCCGTCGGCCCCGTCGGCCCCGTCCGTCCCGTCCGTCCCGTCCGTCCCGTCCGTCCCGTCGGTCCCGGGGATTAACGGGACAGGACGGCTTCCCAGAAGAGGCACTTTAATTAAAACGTTACATCATCCAGCGTAACATGACATCACATCATGTCAGGCAGGTTCTCTCCCCGACCTGTAGCCAGTCCGACGGTCTGAACATCGTCTCCTCTGAACCCTGACCCTTCTTCTGAAGGACCTGCCAACCCGTCCTGCTCTGATCATCAGCTGCTGCAGTCGTCTGCTTTCTGTCCCAGCCCGTCCGTGATGTGAGAGGATTGTTAGTTGGACCTGGTAAATATGACCGTCGCCGTCCTCGCCTCACCCCGACTCACAGAGATGAAAGATGACGGAGGCAAACAGTTGTAGGAGTAACAGAAGCTATGAAGGTCCAGTCTGAGTTTGGTTTCATGTTCAGTCACAGTGGGAGTCGCTTTAATTAAACTGGTGATAAACATTCTCTGACCTCCGTTTCCTTCAGACTATCAGTCATTAGGCAGACGGTCGCCACCTGCTGGACGGCAGGCGAATAACAAACACAATGAAACTGCATGAGGACATGTTGCCGTGGTGATGATTGTTTACAATGAATGGAATGAAGGAAACTGCACTTTGCTGTTGAAAGCTAAATACAATAACAGACTACCTGCCTGGTGTGTAGCTCACCGTCATGCTGTGTGTCGCTGCACCAGACTGATCAGATATTCTAACTGGAGACAACAAGGCCGTCCTCACGTCCTCTCAGACTCTAAGTGATGGTTGGTTTCCGTCTGCCCGTTCCAGCGTCATCCAGTTTCCTGTCAACCAATCAGGCGCTCGCTCTCATCCTGACTGTCAACGACGTCACTTCTGTTGTCGATGCAGGTTGATTAACTCCAAGACGTGGACGTCGTCCTCGTCTGATCATCACTAGATGATGGTGGCCGGCTGACGAGCTCACAGCTTGATAACTAGTCATTGACCTGTTCAGATAGTGTTGATGTGTTTAACTGGTGTTCTGATACTCTGGTTGTTCTGTTTGGGTTCCAGCAAGGCGCCAGCAACGCCGAAAAGTTTGACTATGTGAGTTCTTCTTCCTTGTTTCTGTTCATGAATAGTTTGCGTAGTTCCATTGATCCTTTAACATCCATCAGATCCTTAAACACCTTTGTGAGACCGATCAGCAGCAGCAGCGGATGGTGGACCTGCACCAGGATTCATCCTTTGTTCTGAATCCGCAGGTCATGAACTCGATGAATAAACTGGCAGGAAACGAGTACGTCGGCTTCAGCAACGCCACGTGAGTACAGCAGCATCAACGTGGAGGCAGACGAGTGTTAACATGCTGAATATCAAACCTCCGTGTGTCACAGCTTCCAGTCGGAACGCGAATCTGGAGACAGAAACTTCGCCATCGGCTACTACTTGAAGGAGAAGAAGGTGAGGTCAAAGGTCACGCTGGTCAGATTCAACGTTCTCCAACTGTGAGGATGTTCAGAGTCACGTGACAACAAGACAAGAAACGTTGCTGTCTAAAGTGTGTGAGAATCATCTGACGAGAGGAGGACACCATGTTTAAGGGTTGTTGTCCTTGCAGTGTTTTCCAGAGGGGACGGACATGACCTCCATCCTGGACTTCTACTTCCAGGTAAGAGAAAAGAATCATGAACTCATCTCCTCAAAGGGGATCCATTAGAACCGAAGCTCCTCCAGGTGTTTGAATGTTCAGGACGCCGTTTGTTCCTCGTCAGCTGTGCTCCATCGAGGTGACCTGCGAGAGCGCCAGCGTCATGGCGGCGACGCTCGCCAACGGGGGCTTCTGTCCAATCACAGGGGAGCGCGTGCTGGGCCCGGAGGCCGTGCGGAACACTCTGAGTCTGATGCATTCCTGCGGCATGTACGACTTCTCCGGGCAGTTCGCTTTCCACGTGAGTGCCTCGCTCCTTTGACACTCGGAGGAAGTCGAGGAAGAACCTCTGACCTTTGAACTTCTGCTTCAGGTCGGTCTGCCGGCTAAATCTGGTGTCGCCGGCGGGATCCTGCTGGTGGTTCCCAACGTCATGGGCATCATGTGCTGGTCTCCTCCTCTGGACAAGCTGGGTAACAGCGTCAGAGGCATCCAGTTCTGCACGGTAACAGTTCACATGTTTGTAGCCTCTGACAGCCGACAGAAGAAGAGACTCGATGAAACTAAACCATCTCCTCCTGCAGGACCTCGTCTCTCTGCTGAACTTCCACAACTACGATAATCTGAGACACTTCGCCAAGAAACTGGACCCTCGCAGGGAGGGAGGAGACCAGAGGGTGAGTCCCTGCAGCATCCTGCAGCATCCTCCTGCTCCTCCTCCTCCTCTTCCTGTCCTCTGATGTGTCCTCTGATGTGTCCTCTGACGTGTCCTCTGACGTGTCCTCTGACGTGTCCTCTGACGTGTCCTCTGACGTGTCCTCCTCCTGTCCTCTGACGTGTCCTCTGACGTGTCCTCTGACGTGTCCTCTGACATGTCCTCTTCCTGTCCTTCAGGTGAAGTCGGTGATCAATCTGCTGTTTGCTGCCTACACCGGAGACGTGTCGGCCCTCCGGAGGTACAGAACGTTCTGGTCCTGTGTGTTTCTGCAGGTTTCCTCTGTCCTCCAGATGATGTTCATGTTTGTCTGTCTTCAGGTTTGCGTTGTCCTCCATGGACATGGAGCAGAGGGACTATGACTCCAGGACGGCTCTGCACGTGGCGGCGGCTGAAGGTCCAATACTGATGAGATGAAGGTTCAACGTCAGTGTGATCAACATGATGCTGATGTGTGTGTGTGTGTGTGTGTGTGTGTGTGTGTGTTTCAGGTCACGGTGAGGTGGTCCGCTTCCTGCTGGAGGCCTGTAAAGTCAACCCGGTTCCTAAAGACAGGTAATGTTGGTCCATCGGTTCGCTTGGCCGTAACCATGACGACCACTTGTTCCAGCCAACATCCTGAGAGGGAACCTGACCATGAAACTGACCTAATAATCCACCTAATAATCCACCTAATAATCCAGCTGTTCTCAGTGGAGGTGACGACTGCCAGGAGACCTCTGACCTCTGACCTCTGACCTCTGACCTCTTCCCGTGTGCTCGCTGCAGGTGGGGCAACACGCCGATGGACGAGGCGGTCCACTTCGGCCACCACGACGTGGTGACCATCCTCCGCGACTACCACAGCATGTACAGCCCTCAGGAGAGCCCTGCTGACAAGGAGAACGCAGAGAAGAACCTGGATGGACTACTCTGATGGAACCCCTGAATCATCTGGTAAAACCTCCAAGAATCCCTGTAGGAGATCCTCTTCATCACTGTTAGAAAACATCTGGAGTCAGAAAGTTAAAATCCTTTAGAGCACCTGCATCGATAAACCGTACGGATGACAGGAAGTCTTTAAACGCACCTCCCCCCCGCCGTGTTGTTACCGTTGTCTGGTACTACTGGTACTACTGTGTATTTCTGTGTACTCTCAGCTTTACTCTGGTAGCTGTTAGCAGCTGAGTGCTGGCTTCACCTAGCTGCAGCTGGTCAGAGAGTCTAATGATGTCCTGGAAGGTTCAGACCTTCCTCACTTCCTCGTCATCATCACAACCTGGTGGAGTGTGTGTGTGTGTGTGTGTTTCCTGATATGATCCTCACGTGTGTGAAAACGTTCTCGTCACTCCGTTTGGTGGATTCAGCTTTGACACTTTGACATCATTTCACTCCGGTTTTTATTTGAACTGTAAAAGATTTGAGGTCAAACTTCATGTTTCACTGTTTGATATTTATTTTGTAAAAGTAGGAAAGATGTTGAGACGTCAGCCGAGGGTCAGCTGTTGGTGTTCTACATATCTGATAGGACCCTCGGCCTCCTCGCTCCGGGTCGATGCTCATGACGGAAGACTACATTACCCATGAGCCTCAGCGGCTCCTGAACTCGGGAGGAAAACAGAACGTTAAATTGACTTCAAATTTAAAATGCATGTGACTCACGACATTTGTGAGAATCAGAAACTGTATCACACTTTATTTATTGATTGATTTATTTATTTATTTATGTTTGTCATTTCTTCTTCGTCGTGTCTCAGACCTCCGTCTCACTTTCTTTACATAAATAAACTCTCTGCGGTCGACGAGGTGAACGTCAGACATCCTGTATGTGTGGTGTCTAAAGACTACAGCCGGGTGCAGCGGGCGGTGTTACTGTACGTCTATAACGGGCCAATCAAACAGCTCGATCACCTCACTGAGCTTCATAGCGACTAATTGAAATGATCCAGAAGCACAAAACTCCCCCTGAACGTTGCAACACTCCGTCTGTCCACACGGGGCAGCAGCGGGTTGTGATTGATGTCAGCTGATCTCCACCTGTGAAGAAGTGATGTGTGTGTGTTGTGACTGCGACTGAATGTAACCTGTGCCGTGTCGTCATTCCTTCTTCTCGTGTGTTTGAGCTGCTTCACGTCGGCTCCTGAGTGTCTCAGGAGATGTTTACTCAGAAGAAACATTGAATAAAGTTATACAGAGGAACCGCCGTGTTGGGATTCATTCATGTAGGTAGTGAACCTGAAACCTTCCAACGACCCTCCCTCCCTTCAGAAGGTAAAGACCTGAAGCATCAACAGGAAGTGACATCACAGTGACATCACAGGGCTGCAGCTGACTGTAAGTAGCATGTTCAATAATGCAACTGTAGAATTGAGATGCTGTAATGAATGTTCTGACTGTAGATGAACATGAAACAAACCGATCACATCGGTGACTTTAATACTTTCAGACAGAATGTAACATCCTCACAATTAATCAACCGTTGGATTCAACTGGCAGTGCTTCGGACGGACGCCACGTTACATCATTCATGTCGTCATAGTAGCAGAATCACATGAACTCATTCTGTAAGAGGAGCAGATCCATTTAACATTGGATGGAGGAGGAAGTATGTACACAGATAAAGTGACTCAATACACCTTGAAGACATGAAAGGACGACAGGAAGAGACGAGAGTCGATGACGAGACAGACGAAGACGAGCAGCTCAGTTTCCACCCTGAAAATCTGCCGTCATCTGGAAGAGAAGACAAGAATCCTTCAGGTCATCATCATCATCATCATCATTGATGGACCCAAGCAGACAGGAAGTGATGTCACATGTGTCCTACAGAAAATATTCCAATGACAACTGTGATTTATTCTCTCACCGCCACGTCCATGTCTCTGGTGGTGACCAGGTTCTCCAGCGCCCTGTAGATCTCCGGGGACATCGGCATGATGTTTTCCTGCAGCGTGGACGGATGTCTGCGCCCGCGGGACCAGAGAAGACAAGTGTTAACTCAAAGGGAAACATTCCCTATGGAATGTTTCCGGGACGGATTCTTACACTTCTGAGACCGATATGAGCTCCGTCTTCAGGTAGTCCCGCTTGTCCGTGTTCTCCACGTCCATCGGCTCTGCAGCTGGACGCCAGGTGGACGAAGGTTAGAAAAACAGTTTGAATTGGAAGTGTGTAGTATCAGAAGGACGTGTCTTACTCTCGGAGGGTTTGGGGTAGTACTTCCCGAACGCCTTGTCTTTGGGGATGTCTGGGAAGAGGAAGCGGAGCGGGTTCTCCGGGATGTTGTCCGCCGCCATCATCTTGTACGTGCGGATGATGTCGGGCAGTGAGACGGCGCTCAGCTCTTTCTTTGTGTACGGCTCCACCGAGTGGAAGATGGAGTTGCCTGCGTGGGGAGATGCAGACCAACAACGTCAGCCGTCGTTCCACCGCAGCTGCAGCGTCCAACCACAGGAGAACAATCTGAGCGGTGAACGGCCGAGGAGTCACCGTGCATGTCGTGGTCGATCCAGGTGAAGGTGATGGCTCCATCCTTGCTGCTCTCACTGAACCGGAGCAGGAACGTCCCCGGACACTTCCCGCTCAGCAGAGCCTTCTCCCTCTCCTTGCTGATGAAGCCCAGGATACTCCTGCACAGAGGAAGAAGAGCTTCAGGTCGGCCGAGGTCGGCGAGGCGTCAGCGCATGATGTTCTGGGGGCTGAAGGACCTCACCCGTCGTTCCAGAGAGAGAACAGGTGGCGTTTGATCAGATCCAGGATTCCTTCGATCCACAGCCAGAAGGGGAACGCCTTCTCGTTGGCGCTCTGCTGCTCCACGAGATGTGAGAGTGAAAGATATTAGTTTATCTATCGATTAGTGATGTGATCAGAACGTGTTGGTGGCTCACCTTGCAGAACTTGGTCCAGGGGATGAGGCCCTCTGGGTTCCTCTGGGCTTTGGGTCCTGCAGAGAATCACAAGGATCAGATGAAACATCTACTCACGTCTGTTTGAGCTCATTGATGTGGAAGAACCGCCAGCTTTGGGTCAGTGTGTTCTCTGGTTCTGGTTCTGACCGAGCAGTTTGTCCGCCAGCATGTTGAGCTGCTCCTGGTTCAGGCCTCGATTGGTGACGGAGGAGAACTGCCAGCTGAGAATCTCAGAGAGCTGAGACCACTTTGCTGACGGAGGAGACAAGAAGAACTTCAGGTTCTGTGAAGAGACGAGAGGACAATGTTTGGGTCATGTGCAGCCGTTGTCGTCAGCGGGTGGATCTGCCGTGACGTCCCTGAGCTCACCTTGGGCTCGGAGGTCAGCATGTTGTACCAGAGGATGGAGGCCCAGCCGCTGGGCAGCTGGCAGACGTTGGAGATCACCACCACCGGCAGAGACATGGCCTACAACCACAACACACCCCGGTCAGACAACACTCGCATGGAGGAAACAAAAGGCTCGTCCACGTCGGGTCGACGCGTCGTCTCACCTCCAGTTTGATTTCCAGTCCCGACTGGTTGAGCTGCAGCTCGGACTCGAAGCTGAGCGAGTGAAGCTCCTCGGTGACGATCAGAGGAGCCTGAACACAAACCGTCTCAAGGTCGAACCGACTGACGACGTGCTGATGAACTGGAATCATTTAAAGGTTCTTACCTCGTTGGTTCGGTTCCCTGCGACCTTCTGCTCCTTCAGTTGCTGCGAGTAGAATCAGATCAAACAATATGAAGTTTCAGACATTTCTGTCTCTACTTGGTTCATATCTAACTGGTTCTATTCGGTTTCTGAGCTCTGATGAACGTCAGAAGGAAGTTAAAGTTAAACATTCACCAGATGTCTGAACTCGGCTGCCAGGCTGCCGTTGGACTCCTCCATGTTCATGACTTTAGTGTTTGTTCCCAGGATGTTGAACTTCCGGAACCTGAGATCAGACAGACGTCAGTCACTCAACAACTGTTCTGACTTCCTGGGATATCTGAGGAGGCATCAGCAGTAACGTTTGGAGACGTACCCTTTCTTGTCTGTGACGTCCCTGAGGAGCAAGAGAACATCTGGTCAGGTCAACCACGTTAACGATCAGAACAGCGTGTGAGATGATCGATCAGCTTACTTATCAAACACAGCCTTGACCTTGAGTTGGTAGTTGAACTCCTGCAGCTTCACCAGGAACCTGAGCAGAGAAGTTCCAGTTAAAGACAGAAGGTCCATCCGACTGGAGAAGCTGCACCTCCTCCAGAGGTGGAGACCTGACCATCAGATCAGACCTCTGGAGAAGCTGCACCTCCTCCAGAGGTGGAGACCTGACCATCAGATCAGACCTCTGGAGAAGCTGCACCTCCTCCAGAGGTGGAGACCTGACCATCAGATCAGACCTCTGGAGAAGCTGCACCTCCTCCAGAGGTGGAGACCTGACCATCAGATCAGACCTCTGAGTTCTGAGTGCTTCGGTTTCTCACCGCAGTTTGACGGTGAACTGGACGCCCGTCTTCAGCACCAGAGGTCTCTGTGGTTGGGTCGGCATGCAGGGCTGCCGCTCTACAACCAGAGAGCTGCACACACACACACACACACACACACACACACACACACACACACACACACACACACACACACACACACACACACACACACACACACAGTATCCATGTGAGTCTCAACAGGATGAGATAACTCCAACCAATCAGGAAGAGGATCACCAAGTACTTGGACAGAAGGTTCTTCAGCAGCTCCAGAGCTCGATCCTCCAGGAAGCTTTTCTTCAGAGTGATGGGGTCACTGTCGTACGTGAACTTCTGCTCCAACTCCTGCAGTTTCTTCAGGTGCTGCCGGACCTGCTGGAGGCTCTCCGCTACCGTGGTGAACCTGGAGGAGGAGGAAGAGGAGTGTGGGTGCTTCTACAATCTGTTCTAATCTCTCCAGCTGTGGAACAGAGATCCAGATGTCCTCAGCTCTCACCAGTTCTGCACCTGGTCCACGCAGGCGTTGGGCGGCCCGCCGATACAGGCGATCTGCTGCCGCTGCTTCCACTCGGGCAGCTCCTCGGAGATCAGGTCCGACAGCAACGCCTGGGTGACGTTCAGGAGTTCGGTCAGCTGGTCCACCACGTCCTGACGGGCAGCAGAGACACACAAGAAGGTTTACAAAGATCTACAGCTGACGACGACGAGTCCGACTTCAGGAAACGTCAGGAAGGATGAAGAACGGTCACGTGACCGATGAAGATGAAGATAATTCACCCGTCGTTTGGATTTCAGCTCGAAGCACATCTTCCCGATTGTCAGCTTCTCCATCTCCAGCTCCTTCGGCGTCATCCCGTTCATCTCGTTCTCTGCAGGAAAACAAAGACATGGATGGAACCTTCAAAGTGCTGGAAGGTTCTCACATCCGGCCGGTTTGTTTCCAATAGATACATTTGTTCTGTTCTTTTGGTCATGAGCAGATGTGACCGAAGTCTCCTCGTCTTTCCAAGTGGGGAAGAGGAGGAGAAGATCAGAGTGAATATTTGATCAATCCAGATTTGTTCCATGTTGTTATCTGTCATGTCAGTTTCACCTCTGTTCTTCAGCGTGTTCAACTTGAAGTCGTATTCATCCTGGAGATCTTCGAGATTCTTGATGGTCTGATCCGCCACCTAAGAAGAAGACTGGTTGTCAAGCTGAAGGAACCTGAAGGAACCTGAAGGAACCTGAAGGAACCTGAAGGAACCTGAAGGAACCTGAAGGAACCTGAAGGAACCTGAAGGTCCCAGTCTGCACTGATAGTAACAATAAAGTCACCTGGACTCTGTCCTTCATCTCCTTCACTTTGTTGTCCAGCTTCTGCTTCTCCACCACCATGGTCGACGTCGCCCCCTCAGACTCCGGCTGAAGACAAACATTAATTACATTTCAAACAAGAAGTATTTGATCAGGTTTTCCACGAGACGTGAAGATGAGACGTCCTTCTGTGAGGATTTGTTCTTCATTACAGAGCTGATCCACTGATAACAGTTAGAGAAGGTCTTGTGGTCTTACCTCAGCACTCTTTGCGTTGGCCAGGATCTTCTCCTCGTCTTTCAGGTTCTTGGAGATGATCATGGCCATGTGAACGGGATCGTCCTGGAACCGATCCTGGAGAACAACCGCATTTAGGACTGAACGACAATATTCAAATGGAGGGACGCGTTATATGAAGCTCCGTCTGACCTGCAGGTTCCTCTTGATCTTTCGGATGTTGTGTTGCAACAGGAAGTTGTTGTCCAGGGCGAAGCGGCTGTGCTGGTCGTCCAGCTGGGCCAGGAGGTCGTGGAAGCGAACGGTGGCCAGCGATTCCTGGAACGCAACCGTGTCCCTGAGAAGGCCGAGAGAGAGAAGAGGTACTAACACTGAAGAACTACAAGAAGGTGTAGAGAGGCTCCTCCCGGTCTGTCGTCCTACCAGTCGATGCTCTCGATCCAGCGGCTCAGGTACTGTCGGATGTCCATGGGGAAGAGGTCATCGTACAGCTGGTCCACCTGCGCCAGGTACTTGCTGTCCAGCATCTGGAGCTGGCCCCACTGCGCCATCTTCTGGTGAACAAGTGCAGCTTCATCAGCAGTCAGGATTAAAAGATACGAGTCGGAGCACGACTGGATTTTAGAGTGAAAACCATTTTAATTACAAACATTTCTACCAAGTCACTGGAGTTGTTGGAGAAATAATTCTAATAACAGTTGATTCATCATTTGACACGAATCGTGCGGTGTGTGATGAGAAGACGTTACGTTCTTCCATGGAGTCAGAGCTGTCCAGGTGTTTCATGTGAACTCACAGTGAAGAACAGCTCAGTTTAATGTTCATATTTGAACTCAATATATTGTGTTTTACTGAATGAAGAAATATTGGATATTTAAAAAAAAAAATTCCTTGAATATGTTTTACACGTAAAGATGTTACTCTTTCAACACATTATTCACGTGTTGGTGTAACAGTGTTATTTCACAACAACTACATAGCACATGACACATAACAACAGGTTTAATCATTCTATTTCAGGAACATAATTCCCTCTGGTAATCAGAGCATCTCTCAGCCTCACTAGATCAACAATCCACCCAGAAATCTTCATTTTTAATGTTTTCTGTAACAGAGTTGGACTAAACTACTTTGAGGAATAAAACTCAGCAGCTCACCTAAATGTTTGTTCTCTTCTACAGATTTCGGCTCCAGTTGTATTCATCTGTTATCGACTATGAAATGAAGTACTAATATTTAATGACAGTTGTTTATGATGAACGTTGCAGACGGAGGGAGGTGACGGATCCAGGAAACTATCAAACCTTACCGAGACAACAACAGGGTCTGAACGTTGACTGCACAGCAGGAAATAAGTAATTCAACTTACTTCTTATGTTGAGGGAATAATTCCAACAGAGGCGCAGGTTTCAATCTTAAAGCTTCTTCCAAACCTGGTAAAACACCCTGACAAGAAGCTCCTCCGCTGACTTCTGGTGTTGTTGGTAGCCAATCGCCGCTTAGTAGGCGCGACATGTGCCCGCCCCTTTCTTGCGACAGCCAATCAGAACCATGAAAACTGGCTGTTCCGTCTTTCGGCAAGTTTACCGATAAGAACACCAATAAAAACCGGATTTTTTCAAATCAATTCAATTGTTTGAGCTCAAGATAAAACTCAAACACGCGAAACACGTGAGAAACACTCAATAAATATGTACGACAAAAATATCTCTAAATAGTTTAAAGCAAAATAACGAGGAGTCATTGAGGGAGGGAGGTCAATAGAGAGAACAGCCTCACCAACCACGTGGTTTCAGAGAAAGCGAAAGAAGCCGGCAGCTCCTGAAACTGAAATCTAACTCATTAATGCACAAACGAAACATAAGTTCATGACGTTCATTGGATGTTAAAAACCTGACGAATAAAATGTATTAATCAGCAATGCATGTTGATAATAACGTGTATTTCTGTAATAATAATAATAATAATACTACGTCATAATCATAATTAATATGTATTATATTATGATTTGATCATTCTCTCTAAAAACTAATGTCTTTAAAATCTCTCTTCTGTGACATATTGAATAGGTTGTTTACCTTTGGAGCCGTAAACGTGTCAACTTATAAACTTACTAACTTTGGACACTTCAGACTGGGAGAAGCAGATGTTTCTTTATCTTGAAAGGTCACAATGCAAAAAGGTTGACAATCACGGATTCAGAGATTAGAGATTATCTCTATAAAGAATCATTGTTATAATTTACTCAGTTGTTAATCAGCAATACTGAAAAATTATCACATATTGCATCCAAAACATGTAATATTACTGATATAGTAAGTACTTGTCCTTGAACTGACATCATGTGTTTGACGTACATTATTATACTTCATATAGAGACTGTATAAAACACCAGGAGCGACATATCTTCTGACACAAATATAAACAAGGTGCTGCTTTAAACTTCTCATCACAGAATGAGTATTTATCCTTAAATTTCAAATTATATTAAAAAAAAAACAATGGACCAAAGATTGATTTTTCTGGGCATCACAATCTCAGTAAAAGTTCACTTAAGTTCAATACAAAGTGAAAGCGTGTCGCTGGTGGACATTCTGTTCTATCAGCAGAAGAGTTTTGGGTCAAAAACCCCTGGGAAGCACAACAACATGCAAACATCTGCACTCGGCTTCAAATCAAGACAAAACCTCCCTCTGAGATCATTTTTTCTGCTCTTATTTTTTACCCACGGGGCCAAACATCCCCTCACATTCGATGATTTTTACATATGAAACATCCTCTGATGTTGCATCTAATATTCATCAGTGCGGATTCATGCAATTCAGTTCATTATAATACTTAACATTTGTAGTTTTTACCATTTAAAGGCCTGACAACAAACTACAGCTGCATGTTGAGGAGTGTTGAGGTCGGCTGCAGTTCCTCTGCCGTCCACTAGATGTTGCTCCAGTCGATCTACTAAAGGAAACTTTAGACCAGAAATAAGAATGTTTCCCACAGCCTGTTGGGGCCGTAAAATATTGCTGACAAACACAAACTAATGAAAGAACATCTGCAACCGACCTGCTGAAACATCTTTCTTAAAACTTTGAATTTCTTCTGGGATGCTCAGCGAGGAGTTTGCAATCGGGCGCAGGGACCGAGAGGCTAATCTGTCAGCTCGGTGTCATACGGTTCATGTTTTTTAAAATAAAGGCACATGAAAGACACCCCGCAAGGTTTGTTGTGGTCAAGGCTCAGACCGGGACACAGAAGGACAAGAAGCAGCAGGAGTTATCTATCTTTCCTCAATGACCACATTATTAGGAACACCTTTTCAACTGCTTGTTAAAGCAAATATCCAATGATGGGATTTCTTGTTCTTATTGCTAAACAATCATATTTACGGAGGAGCTACAGTTTTGAAAATTGTATTCACGTTTATTCACGTTATGTCTTTCCATTGTAAAGCCAGCTCACTAACCACACAGCTACGATACGGGGGGGGGGGGGGGGGGGGGGGGGAAAAAAAACA
>CAAKHC010015937.1:0-12884 GCA_901007825.1 Macroramphosus scolopax | reverse complement strand
AGTTATAAGACATATTAATTAATTAATTAATTAATTAAAGCGTCACAGCTATAGTCTCACACGCTTTATCAGAGAAATACATAAAGGCAGTTTAGCCAAAGGACAATAGAAAAAACGTCCTACAGCTTCAATGGGAACTGGCAGTAATGTGAATAATCACATGCAAGGTACAAATGATATGAAGGTAAAAGAGCTGTTGTTTCAGTTGTCGCTGATATTTTCCACCTTTAATGTGCAGATAGTTGCACTTCCTGTTTCACATCCACATTTGTCTAATTCTGTAACTCTGTAAAATCCTCCACAAAATAAGAATCATGCAACTCAGCTCGTATGAGCGTATGTGTGCACACGTTGTGGCCGTGATGTATTCCTGTGCCTGTGACTGTGTTTGTTCCTGTGTTTGTGTTGTCTGCTGAGCTTGGCACCTGTTAACGGCGCCAAATAATGTGCTCTGTTGAAATTTTAATCACCTGCAAGTGCAAAACAAGAGCAATGCAATCAGGACCTAATTAGCACCACAATTAACACCTCTCTCTCTCTCTCACACACACACACACGTTGTGTGTGCCAGCGCTCACACGTTCAGCTCTTGGTGATTGCAGGTTCTCTTTTCATTAGCATTTATGCTTTGATTGAATATGTTTTATTTATCAGCAAACATTTGTTTGTTGTTGATGTTGGTGGCGCCGCCGCCGTCTCCCCGGGGCCCCCGCCGCCTGTTGACTTTCAAAGTAAGAGAGTCTTACTTCAAATTAAACAGAAAACGGGATCATAAATACAGCTCACTTATAGATTTGTAATAAATGAATACAGTCCACTGTAAATATGAATAATAACAAATATTATATATACATAATATAAAACAAAAACCTGAAATCATGTGGGATCAGTGGTTGAGTGAGATGTCGGTGCTGTCCGTGCAATAACTGTAAAATATGTATCATTAGATTTTGATTGGCGTTTGTGACGATTGATCGGTGACCCAAGCAAACAATTGACTTTGTTAGTTTTGCTGTAAAAATGCATATTTAGCAATATTTGCACATCACACACAGAAACATGAACGCACACACATTTTTCTTTTGGGTTTGTTAATCAGACATGCATATGCACACGTACGTCCCCCATATTCAGGTTGAAGAAGCCAAAAAAAAAATGCTTATTCAAGGGGTGCAGAAACGTCCAGTTTGCTAAAATTGCGACCCGGAGTTTTGGTTTAAGTGGCGGCCAAGTGGACGAGGTCACTGATGACTATTGATCAGGCAGCCGCTCCGCCAGCTAGCCTGGACTGTCATGCAGGGAATGGGGATAGATTTGTGTGTCACTGTCTGTCTGACTGTTGGCCTCCCGGGGTGTTTGATGTGTGTGTGTTTTCATTCGTGTGCTTCTGTTTGCATGCGCGTGTGTGTGCGTGTGTGTGTGTGGTGCACATCGGGTTTCGCCATTACAGCCTGTCCGCAAAAGCAATAAGCTTCACTTCAACTTGAGAAATATCAACTTTTCCCTGGATGGCAAGCTAATTATAGCTGTTGAACCCCGCCTGCGCCCAATCCACAGCGATGCTTCCACAAAGTCAACTCAGCCATGTGATCGATAGATCAACCTATAAAGATTAGAAAGGGGAAGGATGTGACTCATCTGTCTGATGTCGGCGTCTCGCCTGTTGAACGACTTGTTAAGTTATATCATCTCATCCATTGCATGCAGAGTTCTTCAAACCCCAAAGAACGATCAATAAAACCATCTCCTCTCAGACAGGAAGTCAGCTAGCTCCACTGGGCTAACACTCCTATTATCCTTGCAGATGTCAAACCACGGCCGTGACTTTGGTGGTATTTGGAGCAGGGGGGTATATCGGGTAATTGAATGTGCCAGTGCAACCATACATCTAATCTGATTTGAACAAATACAGTTTTAGCATGCAGGCGGTGACATCACTTCCCATCCCTTCCCTAGAGTGCATAATTTGGCATCTGTGTCATCAGCCTCATTTTCGGGGGGATTCAACAGAAGTCTTATTGTGGTGCGATTGTGCGTCCAGAGTTTTTAGGATACGTGTCTCAGCGTTAATCATAACTTCTATAACGTGCACCGCGGCAAAACAGAAAAGAGGTTTTGAGGACAAACGCTGCTTTTGAGCCGTCGCTCCCTTTTGTTCCAGGTCCTCGGACTATCCATCAGCAGCCTCACACGATGTGTCATTTACAAATTAACATCACGCTTTTGGTATTTGGGGGAAAACTGAAGCCTCTTCAACAAAAGTCACATGGACACAATTGTGCAAATTCCTATGTGCGTATAAGGATATGCAAAACACCGTTAAATGTCTTCATATGGTGTCGGCCAGAAAACATCAGGAAAGTGTGAAAGCATGAGAAAGACACTCAATGTTCAAAGCAGAGGGATGTTTATTTCTCTGACAGTCATCTGATCTGATGCCATTACGCAAGAGCCACGCTTATTTCCACGAAGAGAGTAGAGCGGCAGACAGAAAGAGAGACGGCCACCAAACCCCCTCGGGGCTTCTGTACTTTTTTTTGGCGTTCCAGAGCAATGCAGCAATCGGACCGGGTGTGTGACCGTGACTCCTCAACGCCACCTCCCCTAATCAGCCACGGTTCAAGACCAGAGGTTGGGACGCTCCCTGTCTTTGTCTCAGTTTTTTTTCTGCTCAACTTGCGATTGGGGAGCTTATGAAAGCGTGCTCTGTGCGTCGCGAGCGCCATGTCGAGCGCTATGTATGCGCGGTCGAAGCCCCTGGACAGATGGCCCCTGCAGCGGGAGGACGGCTGCCCCCAGACAGCCGCAGATGGAGGTCGCGGAGGAGAACATGGCGGCCGTGTTCCAACAAAGAGTTGTTGATTTTTTTTCCTTCCCAGTTTCTGGACTCGAAGTGTCACAGTGTCACATTGTTTGTTCACCTCATTAGTGTGCAGGCTTGCTGTGTTTGTGTTCCCAGACATATTTGTACTAGACACTGAGATGATCAAACACATCTGTTGAACTATTTGCTGATTGTGTCTGTTGTTTATCTGAGCGTGTCGCTCCGGATGAACTAAGTGTTTTATGCTTTTACAGTTGTAGGTGTGATGACACCGTTACTTCAAAACAAACAACTCGATGCAAGAGTCATTTGTTGTAAAGGTAGAATTCCTGTAAGATATGAAATCAAACCTCAATTTCCTCTATTGCCGTGCAGAGCTGAGCTATGTGGAGTCTACTCACAAGCTCTACTACCGTCATGCCTCTCTATGACCAACATCTACAGCATCTTGTTGTCTCTCACTCTCAAACTCACCAACCAGCGCAGCAGAAGTGACACACAAACCGATCGGTACACAAACATCAGCATGATGCAGGACCTTGTTGCAGACCGAAATCTTATCGGAACTGCCACAGTAATGATCTGTTTAATGACAAATTCATCAGATTTAGACATAAGACATGGGGGACCTCTTTTTGGTTTTTAATTTGGAGCATATTTGCACTGGGGAAATCACACGTCTTTATCTTGTTCTCACAAGAGACGTTGCTGCTCGCTTTTGAGTTTACTAACAGCACAGAGCGACCGGGCCTACAAAGGCTGCAGCCTTATTAAGGATGAGAGGACCGGAAAATAACAGATGCCGATTGTCTGATCATTTGATACACATTTTGTCCTTTTGCATGCTTTATGTAAAACAGTTGAGGGCATGTGGACAACATATATTGTATTATTATTGTATGTGTTAACTCCTCTTTCTGTATCTCCCTTGTTTCTTTCTCTCGCTGCTCCCATGTTCTCTCATTCTATCATCACCTGACCGACTGTTTTCCCTCCCTGCTCCGCACCTACCTCCTCTCCCCTGTCCTCTCTCCACCGTTTTCCCTCTGACCTGACCCGACGAAACGCTGCATCAGCAATTATCCAAGCTTGATGAATTTGGATTTAAAAATGGAGTATTGCCCAGAGACAAATGTATCCGCTGTGAGGGGGAAAATTCTGGCGGAGGAACTTGGTGCGATCATCTTGGGTGCCTGAGCAGGCCGCGGCTCACATGAACGCTCTTCGTCATCGGCATATTCATGATTTACAAACACATACAGATCTGTTAGAAATAAAATAACGCACAGGAAATATGTTTGTTTCTTAAAATAAGTGGGGAAAGTTTGACTTGTGTTGCTGATTTTCACGTGTCAGCAACAACGTTTCGCACCGTCTCGATTAGTTTATACGGAAATATGGAGAAAAGGAATGTGTCAAGTTTATTTAGATGCTTCCACCCCCTCCACCTCGATCTTCCCCTCTCACCATTGGAGGTAGGTAATTAGGAGCGAGTGCATGGGGGTCGGGAATTTGGAGGGAGGTGGGAGGTCCTATAATCTTTTGCTGAGAAGGCACCTTGTCCTCTCCCCTGTTTATAACATCATCAAAGTTGTGCCTCTGGGGGCCCCTATGGTTCGTTAATAATTTAGGTGTGCGCTGCCCTGCCTGGCTGCGGCAGGAAGCCCTCACTTATTGAGTTTGTAAACCATGTGATGATTTACAAGAACACATTTTCGTCATCACACTCATTAAATAAAATACTCCCCCCGTCTTCCTACTCTTTCTCTCCGTGGCACGATTTAATCAAGAACATCCTGGTGAACGATGATCCCTCCAACGCCTGAACACTCGCACAGGAACTATGATGACCTTTCATTAAATATTATGGTCAAGAGGGCACAAACTATATACATCCATTGAGTTTTCCTTTCTACAACAGCTGTTTAAAATGCTTGAAAACCGCTAATTAAATTGTCTCTGCACATTTCAACCACTCATTTATTATTCAACAAAGTCTTTTGTAAATTAATTCCTCATCTAAAGGCGATACGGGATACCAGAGTGACGCTTACAGCTGAGTGAACCCTGCCGTGAGCATCATTTCAGCTGTGGTTGAAGGCGTTTTCAGGCAGAACCTGCTGGATCGTTTGGCATTAAAAAGGTCAAAATTCAGCGATGCACAAAATGACAATCGATACATAACTGGACAGATGATCTGCTTCCGGTGTCCGGCGCTCGAAGCAGGTGTGTGTCGGGTGAACCTAGTCGAGACTTACCGCGCTGGAAGGTGGCATATTAAGGTTTCCCTCGGCGGCTAGCTCGGACATGGTGCGGAGGGTAAGTGCTTCACGCTTAGATGGCAGTCAAAGTGGCTTGTCTGACCTTCATACAGCACCTTACACCCCGGTTTACCTCATGGAATTGATTGTGATGGCACGTCAGGGCCGGGGCCAGGGGAAGGAACGCAGCGAGGGGCCGGAGAAATGGAATATTTCTTCACCCCGGGATTTATAGCTTTTAGAAAGTTCCAAGCTACATGTGGAGTGGATGATTGGACAGTGTGTGTGTGTGTGTGCGTGTGCGTGTGCGTGTGCGTGTGTGTGTGTGTGTGTGTGCGTGCGTGCCTGTGTGTGTGTGTGTGTGTGTGTGTGTGTGTGTGTGTGTGTGTGTGTGTGTGTGTGTGTGTGTGTGTGTGTGTGTGTGTGTGTGTGTGTGTGTGTGTGAATGGAGGAGAAAAGAGAGATGCAAGGGGAGGCGCTGAACAAAGGGGGTGGCAGGAGGAAGGGTGGAGGACACGGGGAGTGGGTGGGTGTCACATCCACACCACCATGCGCAAACTGCTGACCTCTTGGCCGCATAATCTGCTCGCGACCCTCTGCCGAGCCAACATGTTGCAGTCGTCGAGTGTGTAACCACAACTTATCTTATTTTCTTTACAGAACGTGTACGTATATAGAAGAATTAATACAATATATAAGCTCTGATTGTTGTTTTAAGTGTTTGACATTATGGGAAGAATCCCTGCAGAGGTAGACGTGTGTCTAAAGGCTGCTGGATTACATGAATGATTGTGACCCCAACCTGACAGGCAGTAGTCATCCTGGTCATACATGATGGTCTGCAAGCTGTCTGGTTCTCATACTTGTGTTGCACAACTACTCAAGACTTCAGCGTGTCCTTGCACTTTAAAGGTAGTGTATGTAATCATCGGGAGCTGTCGCCTGTCAGTTTGTTGCAACAGTTCTGAAATGCACAAACACAAATCAATGTTTAATACACTTTCCCAGTTGGCCTCGTCTGCCTCTCACTCTGGTTGCACTGTTGTCTCACATCCCACCAGATTGCAGAGAGACTTCTGCACACACGTCGGTCTCTGCAGGGACTCTTTCCATAATGTTACACAGCATCCTCACTCACTATTGACCAGTTCCAATAATTGTAGTCCGCAAAACAAAAACAACCCCCAGTATTATCTATTGAGGACGGGTGGAGACAACTGTTGACTATTTGTTTGAATTATGTTTTAAATCCCCCCCGCAGGCCGGGCAGCTAAGGAGATTTGTTTGTTTTACTGCCTTGACTGTTGTTTTAGAGTCAGTTAGGCCAAATTAACACCATTTCATCCCTTCTTTAAACACACGTTATATAGTTTAAACTACCTATAGGATGTTTGCTTGGGAAGCAGCCATCCATCTCAGCGGTTATTGCAAAATATATTGGAAAGTAAACATACGATCCTTCCTCTTCCCTCGCTAGTTTATAACTCCGCTTGACGGGCCTCCGTCACCAGGTCGGCTCTCTGACTCTCTCGCGCTCTCTCTTTTTTTTCTCTCTCCGTGCGGATTTAGATGGTGTCACTCTAATGGGTTTTACAGTTTTTAAAGAGATTATACTTTAGGATTACTACCTGAGCAGGAGGGGCTCGGAGAAGTTCAGCAATGTCTTTGAAGTCCTGGAGTGTAAACACAACCTAAGGCTACCTAGCGAGGAGGGGCCCCGGCTTTGTTATTCAGAGTCCGGGCCCTTAATTGTTGTGGTTGGGACAAAAGGGAAAAAAGGTAACATTTTTTTAAAAAAGCGACAGGGGAGGGTTCCGCCAATCATCAAGAGAGGACGACTCTTGCATAATGGGGTAAACAAGAGGCTAAGATTCCACGGTGAGGTCAGTTAGGCGCATCGCAGGTTCGTCTTGTTTGGAAACTCTCGCGCATTTTCCGAATGTCTGCACCTCCAAAAAGGCGACTTCACCGGGCGATACTTCCTTAAACAAGAAAAGAAATTGCAAAGAAACACCACCCAGACAGTTGGTGTAGTGTTTTAAATCATCCAGAACAAGCTATTCTGGGGACTCATTACTTGTTCTAAAAGAGTCGGGCAGGATTCGATGCTCGGATTCTCTGCAATATTTAAACCCGCAGCTCCACTGAGCCTAAGTGCAGAGACGGGCTCCTCCGCTGGCGTTATGGACATGCTAATAGGTCTTTATGTGTCCACAAGGCCCTCTAAAGGCAAATACCGACACTCTCACTCAAGGAGAGGAGCTTCCTTCTGTTGTACTTGTGTGCTTTAGAATTAGAGTTAATGTCTGTTAACTCCCATCTTGACTTTGTTTACTGATTACATAGTCAAGCCTGCATTAGTACAACCGCAGGACGTGCCAGCAAATATTTAGTAGATGCTATTTTAACAAACTCCTTATCATTTAGATTTATAAAATGCTGTTAAATAGAAATGAAGTAGCATCTTGCTGAAAATCTCAGTTCTGTTTTGCACGTGTATGTTTGACACAGGCTGTTAGATAGTCGCATTTATATCGTTTCTTTTAAAGCTTTACTGCTGTGAATGTATCACACTGCAGACAAAAGCAGATAGACAAAGACATGGAGCACAGTAAAGACAGAGGGCCACAGAAACAAGAAAAACAGCCCGTCGTGACGGTTATAGTCGCCATTACCTCCGATTCCGAGTCGCCATCCTTCCCTGTCAAAAAAGAAAAGGCAAATCAATATTGTCATTCACAACTTCAGATTAAACTCCTCTTGCTTTTACTGCCTCCATGTTCTTTTTTGGGCCATTCAATCTGCCGTAACGGTGACAAACGCATCTCGATCGATAGTTGGTGAGATCAGCGTATTAACAAGTAGAATGTTGTTTTTTTTTCTATCTCTTCTTTGTGTTTTTTTTTTTTCCTCCAAAACGGGCAGGGAGTGAAGCAATGGAGCAAAACACATAAAAAGACGGCAGTCATCAACAAACACAATAAAAACCCTGATCTAGAAACTGCTTTCTGAGGCGAGGGAGTATTGCCGTGCAAATGTTTTTGCAATTTGGAGTCAGTTGCCACTAACCACTAAATGCCCTTAAATAGTACTGTGCAGCCAAGGTTTGCAACAGAAGTAGTCCCAGTGCTTTAGGTTGGACCAGACATGGGAATGATTTTTAAAACAAAAAAAAAGAAGATGGGCTAAAAAGCAAACAAAGTGAGTATTGAAAATATCCTCTGCGACTCACGACAGACATTCGCATGTATCGACAATGTGGTTTTAATAGACCCTCGTCGCTCCTCACGGCATCCGCGGAGATGTAAACAAAAGTCAGCGGTGTCTCTTTGCCACATGGTCGATCCACATGTGTTTCCGCAGCAGATCAAGTGCGCTGGCATCCCTTTCCTAAATCCCTCGGTAATGCCGATACAAAGACGCAGCTTGCAGGAAGGCATCGAGAGGCACACTTGGCACGCACGTGATCCGGCCCTGCACGAGTCGGGCGGAGAGGGCACATGATCAGGTACGTACCGAGGCTGTCAAGGTAATGATGAAGTTGATGACCGGGGGGGTGGAGGTGCAAACGCTCTTAGGCACGGCTGTTGTCTAAGACAGTGCCAAGGTAGATTATAGTGTGGATTAAGCGTGTGAATGTGTCATGGGATAGGCTCAAAAGGGAGGATGCTGCTTTTGGGTGTGAGAGGGGCAGGTAGGGGTCACGGGTTCACATTCTGCCTGGATCAGCCTCGTCGCACGCTCAAGTGCTGCGATAATGCCCCCGGTCCCATCTGCCTTAGCCAGGTAGTGAAGAAAGACACACACACAAATCCTCCTCCTCAGCACCAACTTAATGTCCCCAAACCCAATCGGCATCCGCGTGTCTTAGAGAAGAATAGAGTGGTTTTGTTGTCGGATAGAACCTGATGACTGCAGCTTTGAAAGAGTCTTGCAGGTGGCTCAGAGGATAAATCCTGGTTTTTTGTTTTTTCACGCAGCAGCCATCTGACTTTTTGACCTGAGATGGGTCAGAGAACCAGGTAAAACTGGATTGCAAAGCGAAGCCATTAAGACACGAGCGAAATGCAGTCGGAGTAGATGCTGAACGACAAGGAGTCAGAGGTGCAACCGCAGCGCAGTTCACTTCTGGTTTGGCTCATCTGGCTTGTTTGTTAAAACCGAAGCCGCTGTTAGAGAGTGTGATTTCAGAAAGACTAAATAACTGACTAGAATATAAGTTTTATTCTTCCGACAGAACGCTCGGCAGAGCCATGTGTGTGTATACATGAGTAATTACTTACACATGCATGCATGAGACAGTGCAAGCATGTGTTCGCGTGCGTTGAGACGCATCTGAGATTGAGTGTCTGCAGACGCATTCACATGTCCGTGGATCAGCCTTTATGCGTGTGACACACGGTAAGACTCTCCTGAGCTCATCTAGCTGTTAATTTCTCGTCTCCCGGCGTCACGGAGCAGGGGTCACACATCAAAGCAGCCAATGATGATTGAATGAGAAAGGTCTGTGTCTTAAGAGCCTGCCCGAGCCTGCTCCCCTGGATTTAGACACTTTAGCAGGGGATAAACAAAAGGCACTGGATTTCTGACTTCCAGGACGGGGACACACACATACACACACACAGTCATACACACACCTACACTGCTCATGTGTGTTACAGCACACACCAACAGGTACACACCAACTGTCTGCACACGGCACTGAAATATCTCTCATAGCGCTGAATGAAAAACTGTTTTGTATCGTCAGCAACAAATAAAATGTGTATATGTATAAGCTGGAGAGCTGACTAAGATTTTTTTTTTTCCTTTTTTTTGACTCACAGCGAGAGAGAGGAAAGATTGCACTCCGACTCCCACCGGGGAGCTGCCCAGTATAACCAGTCATGCCCTGCCTGCCACTGAACAGCTCAGCTGGAGCAGCGTGGAGGTGAAGTGTCTTGGCAAAGGCAGAAACTTGTCTGGAAAGAACAATGTGCATTTTTTTTTTTCATTCACCTAAATTTATCAACCTCCAGCTGCATGTTTCTTGCAGGCGTCAGGCTCTTTCTGCTGCACAGAAATGATCGCGAGTGCAACTTTAGGATATGTTTCCATTGCCAAATGTCAGGATTGGCTGCAATTCTAGAATAATTTTGGTTTAATATATAAAGGGAAATTTTGTTCGGCATGTTTCCTGATTTTATAGATCAACCATAAGAACTTTAAAGAAGCACATCATCCCTGCTTGGTGGTGGCGCTTTGCAGAACCGGAGAGGCTTTTGAAGAAGCACTTGTTTTTCGGAGAGTCGGGCACAGATTTAAACAGGCAGTCATTCGGTTACACTGGGAATAAAGTGCTAGAGTTTCAGGGGTGGAAGACGTAGTATTGATATCAGTGTATAGCAGAGGAATACTGTACACACTGCTGGTGACAGGTGTGCTGTTGGGGGGTTGCTGATGAGTATCAACGGAAGAACAAAGAACGACAGTTATAGGATCAAGTCAAGTCTCCAACATGCTTTCTTCATTCTATTCACACACACACACACGCGCACACACACACGCACACACACACGCAAGGTGTGTCATTTTAAAGTAGCCAGGTATTTACGCTCCTGCTTGGCTTATCAGATTTCAGAAGCTCCCCTAAGGCGATGTAACACAAAAAGATAGATAGCTATCCAGGCATGACCTCAGACACACACACACTCACACACACACACACACACACACACACACACACACACACATGCATATAGATTTCCGAGGTAACTCAGGCATAACATCAGACACTATCAATGATTGCCGACTTATAAACTGTGATTAAGCAGCATTATAAGCAGAGCGTTGGGTTCGGGACTCTGACACTGTATTTAACACACCTGTGCCTGCTTGTTCATGCAGCGGAAAAACCAAATATATATTATTACACAGTTTAAAATATTAGGTATGTATTCCCTGTTTACAGTGTGTTTGTGTAACTATGTGATTCCGTTTTCCTACATTCGGTGCACGACTTCACCCGCTTGCATTGCGACATGTGAATACAATTACTGGTGCTGCGTCGCTTCCTGCAGCCCGTCAGCCTACGAGGCCTTTTTGTTTGTTATGTTGTCGGGCAGTCGGGGGAACATCTCTACGGGCTAACAGCTTGAGTAAGAAAAGAGAATTGAAGTATCTTTTTGTTTGTGAGGTCGAGATGAAGTCGATTCTTTTATTGTGTGTCTATGGGAGGAGTCGAACTGCATTTTTGTAATGCTCGTTGAATTGCCTGGTCCCCGTCCAACCTTCAAGAAGCAAAGGTATGTAAATCCTGATAATTGAGAGGCATGCATGGCAGTTATTTATGTTGTTGTTATTGCGGAGCCAGGTGAGCCCGACTTCACCTGGCTGATTGCTTCTGATTTCACATCAGCTCTGCCTCCAGGCTCCGAGGCCCCGCCGCCATTTATTTATCTTCTCTTCTCTTTACCAGCGTCGCTAGAAGATGGATAGAAGTTTGAGTGAGAAAGAGATAAACAAATGTAAACCAAAGGAAGGCAGAGGCACGTCTTCAGATCCGGAGACTTCCCCTCTCTTCTCGTTCGCTCTGCTACGACTAGTTTCTCCTTCTTTTTTTTTTTATTTTCCACAGAAACACTTCATCCTGTTCACCGGAAAACGGTTCAGACATACAACACACTGGGACAATAATATGATGATTGGGTTTGTGTGGGGTTAAAGGTCAAATAATGTAGGTGACAGCATGGACTTTGAAGTTCCGCAGCAGGTAGACCCTCCACCGCCCCCTCCTCCCCTCTCCTCCCCGAGGCTCTCTGCTCCCCCCTTTGCCTCCCCACCCGTCCTTTCAGTGTCTCCCTTTCTTCCTCTCTTAACACACATTTCTATCCCTTTCTATATCTGTCTCTCGGAAAATCCATCCTGCTCAAGTACCGAGCTTAAATCCTGTTGCTTTACAGTGACAGGTGAAAACAACATTCGCACACTTGTTTTTAGAATGAACGTCCGTTTGCACTTTAGTCCATCTCGGTTTTATTCCATCCTTGTTGTTGGAAATTAAACTGAAGAAACATGAAGAAACGTATTTTTTTTTTACCACAATAAAGTGCGTTTTAGAGGTGCTAAACATGCTTGGAAACATTCAAAATGTATTATTTATTTTCATGACAGGACCTAACAGGAATTTCAATGTCAAATTGTGTGTTTTGATTTTTCAAAAGTTATTAAAAGAATGACTTTTGTGGGCGTTCATGATCCAATTTACACCAAACCTTTGTTAGACTTTGATGAACTCTTCCAAGCAGGTTGACCAGATCCGAATTCAATTTGGTCGGAAAACAACTTAAGGCCTTCACGATGCTACGATGTTGGGAAGATCGTGTTCTGCTGCTGTGAGGTGCGTCTGATCGTTGCTGCTCCCAAACTGAGCTTCGGCCGAATGTGACCTCCAAACAGCTCTTCCCGTTCCAAACTGTCCCCTGGTGTCATGATTCAAACAAGCACTAAACTCTGTCAGATTTTCAACAATTCATTTTTGGAGAGTTACAACTTGAGTGAGAAATGGATTGTTTTGTACAAACAGTTCCTTTGCCTCAGGGATGGAACTGAGACTAGTGCCCGGCCCCCCCACAGCGGGTCCGAACCAAAGCACGCATGCTCATCCGCACCAACATACAAGCGCACTTGACAATCATCTGTCATATGCATGAATGTACTTGCACACTTTCTGCACGCTCCTCTTTCAATACCGGCCTCACGCTCCCACAGCAGCTTCCACATCAGTCCCCTCTGCGGCGTCTCCGGAGCGCCGGGACTTC
>CAAKHC010015934.1:0-24751 GCA_901007825.1 Macroramphosus scolopax | reverse complement strand
CCCCCTCCGCTAAATGAGTAACCGTGCGTGACATGGTCCACTCTTTTACTACTTAGCATTTGCAGGACTTTCGAGCAATTGTACTCTAACAAAGTAATCTCCCTGCAGGGATCGTTTATGTCTTAATAGGATGGCGAACCTCTCTGTGATGTGAGAAGTTTGAGGGACCAAATTATAACAAATAGGCAGAACAGCAGATCCATACATGACTGGACCTGTTCATCCTCTTGAATTAGGGAAGAGAAAGATATCACTACATCCTACATACTGGTCCTTTAAGGTGAGAACAGACCCCACACACACACACACAAACGAGGAAAAGGTCGAACAAGTTAAGTAACAATAAGATAAATGGTGATGAATTACAAAATCTATAATAAAACATATTTTTGAGCAGCCTGGGACTTTAATGTTTGAGGTCTCAGTCAGATGCTTGAGTACCGTAACACTTCTTCTACCGAATCATCTGATAACAGGATTCCTGGTTCGATTGTACGTCAGCCTGAGACCGCCCCGCGTCCTTAGACAACACACTGACCCCTGAACCTCTCCTGAGCAGAGGGTCGGCCCTTGTAGACGTATCGATGTGGGACATGACAATCTATAGCAGGTGTGCAAGCGACTGAGAAGACGGTGATCAACACGTGTTTGTCTGACGGATTAGTGAGTGAAGGTATGAAAGAAACCTTCAGACCAGGTTGACATTCTTTATTGCCATTTGAACATTCAAGAGTTACTGACATTTGATTTGCACCACTGAAAGATCAATGAAGATGAAACGTCTTCCATTAGTTCTGCTATAGTTTTTACATCCCCTGCTTGTGATTGATGTCACTTGAAAATGTCCTGACATTTATTTGTAGAGCGCCTTGTTTGATATGAGGAGTGTGTTCCTTCCGTGCAACATCAGCTCATGTCAAGTGACGTCTGCAGCTCTCTGGCACCATCTTGTTGTCTCCTGTGAGATGCTGCACCCGTTGAAACGGCCTCTGGAGGAAGAAGTCGCCGCTTCCACTTCACACCGTCAAACTTTATCCAAATTTTCCCAATGATTATAGCTGTTTTGTCTGATTGTTAAAACATCAATTCATCCTGATTCAGCCATGGATGGTCGTGAAACTCTTGATTCCAGCTTGAGTCTCTGGTGCTGCTGCAGTGCACCACTAGAAGGAGCACTTGGTTTACTGTTTTCTGCTGAAACCCTCAGATTCTCATTAGAAAACACCGTTTTCATCCAAAGATTTAATCAGATTTCTATTTCAGTGCATTTTTACTGGGATGATTTTCGATTGTGAAAAGCAGAAACAAGCAAAAATTATACCAACGTTTATTTGCGACATCAAAAGTTACACAAGGAAGAATAAAGTGCTTTCTTGTAGGCTTCTCTCAGTTGGAACAATAGTTTGAAAGTGCATGTTTCTCATGTCATATAGATGTGATACAAAGCAGAATATTTCAGCAGCAAAGACAACAAAGTACTTTGTCATGGCGTTTACACTGGTGGGTTTGTATTCACTGGTGTTACAATTCAACACCAGAAGAGCAAATTCGTGTATGCACTGCCAGTCAAGTCCTTTTGAACATCAATCAACCCTCTTCATTCTGAATTAATGTAAAAATTTGATAATTAAAGTAGTACAGTACACATAGACCCTCCGATTTACTGCGACTGGTCACCAGCAGCAGCTTTAATACTCACATCTCAAAAGTACCAATATCAGCTACAAAAAAAGATGCACAAACACATTTTGATAATCTATTTCACACAGGAGATTTCTGGTTTTGTGTTTTTGTCTGTCCTCTTGTCGCTGTGAGACGTGCTCGTCTGCAGGATCGGTGATGTCACATCTGTCACATGTGACTGAGGATCCAGTTGAGCGGCTGCCTGCTCAACCTGCCGGCACCGTCGATCAAATCGGATAAAACAGCAAACAAAACAGAGTCCTGGTGAGTTTTTTTTAGTTAATCTACACAACTATAAGGTGCATATAAGGTGCACGTTACAGTTTTTCTTTTTGCTAAATGCTAAGTAAATTAAAACTTTGGTTTTCTGCAAAGTTAATTTTATTCGATAACTTCCTCTGATAAATCCTTAACATGTAAAACCTTTACTGCAAACGGAGTGCACATACAGGGACAGTGTGGACAGTAACATTAACGTGTCTCCTGTTAAAGTTTTGTATTTCATCAGTTGCAAAGACAATAAGCAGCTTGATATCTGCTTTATGTACCAGCCGTCCTCCACACGGAAAAAAAAAACCCATAAACTGGTCGAACACCAGTTAGAATACAGATATTTACAGGAGGTCTTTGAAGGACTCCAGAAGAAGACAATGCCAAGAAAGATATCAAACTCAAAACAAATATATTATCTTACAGTACAGTTCCAGTTGTCTGCTACAGGATTCTACGCAGAGTAATTAAAATGTAGTTAAATTAAAGTCACTGCGTATGTTTTTTCCAGAACACGTATACAAGTACGTTACTGTGTAACGAAGAACTGCTAATTCCTTAGATTTCATCCGTCTGGCAGTGAATGATTGTCAATAAAACTATTTGCACGTGCTTAATATGGTGGATATTTAGCAGGTTCTGCAATGGAAATTTAGACATTTTAAGTTTTAAATAGCTTGCTGCTATTGTGCAGAACACACACACACACACACACTCTTTCTCACAGAGCCTCACTGACACAAAAACACATGTCAAGCAATATAATCAGCGGAAACATTCACAAATGAAACAAGAACAATAAAATAAAGGAGAGCATCATCAGGAGCAGCAGGGGACAGATGGGACGAAGCTGCGTGGCTAAAGTTATCTGAAGGGTTCATTCCTTTATCATCAGCTAGTTTACCTTCGTGCTTCTCCCCCCAAAAAAAGGTGTCGAACTATTCTTTAATCGGTAAATTATACAACAACCGTAAACAACTTTAGTAATTCACACGACATCCAGTTATACTTGACTTCATGCTCTCCATCCCGATCCTGTGACTTATTGCACATTTCCAGAGTCTCCACTTCACTTCGTCCCTTCGTTTCCCGTTGTTGACTTCACACCTTTTCTACTATTCAAACAGTGAAAACACTTTCATCATCGTGCACCTTCGTTTCCTTATTAACGGATCTGATTGGCTACAAACTCCACACAGAAGGAACGAGGAAAAGTTCTGAGGTGATCCGAACGTTGAACAGAACGTCTCTGCTGTGCACTAACGATAGTCTGATTTGTGTATCTCATGTAGTGAAATGTTTTTTCAAAGCTCTGAATCCTGAATTACAGTAAGTGAGTGACGTTAAGGAATCAGGACACTCAGAGAAACACTGACAGCTACAGTCAGCGAGCGCACTTGGAATGTCCTTGTTGGTGTTTGCCATCGAAATCAGCGTTCAAACTAAAACAACTTAAAGAAAGAAGCTTAACGAAGCAGAGGGGGGGTCTCACAAAGGTGCACGAAAAACATGGAGATTATAAATCATCTACACTCTCATAAAACAGCGCGTTTTGAAAAGTGACCTTGAGTTCAGTCGTCTTCAAAAAAGGAAGAGAAGTACATCAAAAACCTGTATTGCTTTCATGAAATGTCTTGTTCACATCCACAAGAAGAATCTTAAATGAAGTCAAACCTACATAGAATACAGATACGGTCCAACGTGTGACTCAAGTATCCGAGCTTTTTGTGCTGTTGTGCTTTCTGTCGGTTACGAAATCATAATAAAATGGAGCCTGTCAGAACTTTTCGGAGATCCTTTGTCCTCCTGCGGAGTCTGTCTGCTCTCCGTGGCTCTTCAAGGAAAGCGGTTTAACGTGCCAAAGTTATTCCCAGTGTTCTTTTTTATCTTGATTTGTTGTCACCGCCGAAGACAAAAAAGAATATAAAGGTTAAACACATAACGCTGGCAAGGCAAAAGGGGGGTTTTAATCACCAAGAAAAATCCCTTTTTTCAGCTCCACTTAAATGTAAATAAACGTGTGTTCTCTTTAGATCTCCTGCTCGCTCTTATATGTCACTGGATCCAGAGGAATTGCAGTCTGTAGGATGTCAAACTCCATCTGGTTGTTGTCCATGTCCAGAACACACATGACACTGTGACTGCCTGATGTCATGGTCGCGGTGTCCTGGAACATATTTTGAAAGTCTACAGAAACCGACGTGGTCCTCTCCTCCACCCCCTCCTTCCCTACGAACTGGGAGGAGTCAAAGATGTCGTCCTCTTCCTCCCCACAGCTCAGCGCCACCTCGTTCTCGTAGCAGAAGGCGCTCAGCGACGTGGGGATCAAGTTTTTGGTGGACCTGCACGCGGAGACGGGGGAAGCGGCGGAAGAGGCCCGGCTTGCGACCTCGTCCAGCTCTTTGGCGCTGAGGTGGGGCGTTGACGGCACCTCGTAAGTCTTGTGGAAGCGGGCGTAGTCTACTTTGTAGCAATTGCGGTCCTCGTAAATCACAGGCTCAAACCTGTGACCCCAGAAGACCTCTCTGGCTATATATGAGCTCCGGAATTGGGTGGTCATGGCCGTGGCCTCCACCATTCCCTCCAGGATCACAACAATCTCAAAGTCATCCATTTCCAGATCAGCTCGGCTTAAAGTATACAAGGGGCTGTCTTTGTCTATCTCGTGGACTATAACAAGCGGGGATACTAGAAACAGTCGGTCTGTGCCCTCATCGTAGCCCACATTGAGGTCCATCTGCTCCAAGGGGATGAACTCACCTTCAGATGTGACGTATGAGCGTATGAGCTGGGCACGGACGTGAGCCTCCACGATGTGGCTCCTCCGCAGGTTACCAACCCTCCACATGAGACACAGCTTGCCGTCGCGGAGGGCGATGACAGCGTTTTTAGAGAACACGAGGGTCTGATTCCTCTTCTTTGGCCGTGCCATCTTGGCCATGATGGTGCCAATCATGAAGGAGTCAATGATGCAGCCCACAATGGACTGGATAACCACCGTTAGCACGGCGACGGGGCACTCCTCCGTCACACAGCGCCAGCCGTAACCAATGGTGGTCTGGGTCTCCATGGAAAACAAGAGCGCCCCAACAAAACCCTGTACGTGAAGTATGCAGGGCATCCTCTGGGTCTGACCTGCAGCCGCGTGTCCGGAGGTGGGTCCATACATCCCCCCGACTGTCAGCCCGTCGCCCTTCACCATATCGTGCTCTTCAAAGTCCCCATGTGCCAAAGCAACAGTGTAGAAAATGATGCCAAAGAAAAGCCAGGAGACCATGAAGCTGGTGCAGAACACAAGCAGCAGGTATCTCCAGCGGATGTCCACACAGGTGGTGAAGATGTCAGCGAGGTACCGCTGCCTCTTTTCTTCCATGTTGGTGAACACAACATTACATTGTCCATTTTTCTTCACGAAGCGGCTCCGCACTTGGTCGGAGCCCCTTGTCAGAATCTTCCCGTTGTAGTTGTTCATCCCTCCTCGTCCCCGTGTGCCGGGCCCGGCGGCGGAGGCTCCTGACCTCCCCCGACTGTCCTCCGCTTCTGTGTCACAGGCCGAGTGCAGTCGGACGTTGGGGGAAGTGTGGCCGTTATGGAGTCCTATGCTAGACATCTGCTGGCGTCCGTCCCCCGGTAAAATGTCTGACACAATGCTGTATCTGCCGGGCCAACGGAGAGGAGGAGAATTAGATAACGAATCAGGTGGACTGACACAAATACAGCATATTTCTAATTGCATGGATATACAGTATGAATGATGGTGATCTTGTGGACTTTGCATGGTTGATAATCCAGCTGATATCTGCTTCTGTCAAATATCATCATATTTGTAATCATATTTGTAATTTGTAAATGAACAATAAGGCCTTGCAAATCAGTCCTTGAATTCAAAGAGGATATTGATCCCAAACTTCCACTCATGGTCTAAATGGAGTTTCCAGGATCTTCCATCCTGCCATTACGTATCTCTTCATCTGTAGTTTAGTCAATATGAGAAAGAGCATTAGTAACCCCATCGCTCATCGTTTGCGTCCCAGTGTACCATTTCAGGTGTTCCAAGACATCCACACATTATATTTAAAGGATACGTCGGGTGAAGATTGATTGTTAATTCATATAAAATAATTGTGAAATTGACCAAATCTGCCGCGATGTGCCTCCTCCGGCTGTATCTCCTTTCCATGGATTACCATCTGGGAAGGTGAGTTGAGTTTAGCTAGCGTGAGAAGGATTGCTGTCATCACAGGTAACAGGATTATATCTGAGTCAGTCAGACAGCCCATTTGGAGCCGGACAATGTTACTTATCACAATAGAGTGCAGAGCGTTAATGACATATATACGACGTGCAGCTAAGAGACCATCAAAGCATAACAAGATCATACCAGGAATGATGCGTCAGTGTCAGTGGGCCAAGCTATGAGCAGCAGATATACTGCTCAGGATATTGGTGATCATTAATACGATAAGTTCGGGTCAGTCCTCTTGTTCCAGCAGCCTGAAGTAAAGAACTGTGTGTGCGGCTGGTCAGGACAGTGTAGGACGGCCTTGGCCTTTCTAAGGATCTGCCTGCTGTAAATATCCCTGAGCTGGGCCTGACTCACCCTGACTAGGTGCCAAATCAACACACCCCTTCTCACTGGCCATGTGGACACTTTCCGCAACACAAAGCGGCAGAAAAGAATAAAACCACGGGGCTGTTGTGAAGTAACTCCTTTGCAAACTAAATGGGTTAATGGGTTCGATGAATAGCAGACACGAAGTCCATGGAACTATTGTTTCCACCTATAACGGTTTCCAAGAGGATTTCATGACTCAATGTGTGCAGTAACACGAAACAAAACAGTCAGTAGTGCTTTGAATTGGCACTCCGAAACTCCACATCGCAAAGAAATAATAATACAAGACTGCTGACATTTCAGGCCGTCACAGATTCACCAGGACCACTTAGTGAAATGAGGACTTGCTATTTAATATGTCTTTGCTATTAAGATTGCTGTTTGAGTTCAGTCCTACACAAAAGGCTGCCTCCAGTTTAAATCCCTCACCTGTTGCACTTACTTGTTCCCATGGCAACAATAATCACTCATATAGGGCCGGGGTGGGAGGCCAGACTCTGCCTACTAGGATCGGGTGTCCACCGTGGAGGTGGTGTTCGGGCCGCAGACCGCTGCAGGAGAGAAGAACTGAATCAGCCCAAATCAGCCTCCACAGCCGGGATTAAACCCAAGGAAGCACATGGATGCTGAGTCAAATATAGAAACACAAAATATGACCTTTCTTCTTCTTTTTTCTTTAACCTAATCCCACAATCACATTTCGTCTCTTCATAAGTGAGCCTGCATGTCTGTTCCGGATACTGTGTGTTGTTTGATTGAGCTAAAAATGTGGACTTGGACATAATCCGGATTTGGAACTATGACCCAGTGTAATGACGAGAAAACATACAGCTGTGAACGGATTATCTTGACCCGGGAGCCGCTGCAGACCGTAAATCTTATTGTGTAATTCCACAGTGTCATACCTGATGAAAGCTATTCTTAAAGTGGATAAACAACGTGCAAAAATACATTTTATTAAATACATGATATTTAATTACGTTATTACATAATTACAGAAATATTTATTATTTTATTCTTTATTTTTTTTAGCTGTCTATTCATCAGAAATTGCTTTAATCTTTTTTTCAAAATGGATTTAGTTTTGTATTGAAAAGCAGGACAATCCACAAGATGCCGTCTTCATTATGCAACAGTCCTTCCAACGCTTGTCTGGTCTGGTTTAACTGGCTGGTCTGTAGTCAGACGTCCTTGGATTTGTCACTGAAACCTCACAAGGTGTCTTCAATAAAAAAAAACGTGCAGACATTCACAAAACTTCTTTGGTCACTTCTGCAGCACCGAGGCCGAGCTGTGGTTAATCCTTTATTCACATAATAAGAAAATTATATTGAATACTGGGCTGGATGTGTCCATGATAGCTTTATGGTTGAGGACTCATCTTGATTTACAACAACTTGCAATGGAAAAGAGTTCACGTTTGTTAATGGTGTGAATCAACAAGACAATTTGAGTTCAACTGTTTGCAACACGGATTATATTATCATCAGATAATTATCCCCACTGCCCACTTTGAGTACCGTAAAGGGTAGAAAGGCACATATGAATGGAGGCCATTCATCAACTTGAATAAAGAGGAATAAACATCGCTCATGAAGTGGTTTCATTCTCCGGGATGAAGGAAAATTGGCCACTAGAGGACATTTAAAGAATTTAAAGATAAGGATCAAATCAAGGGCGAACAAATGTTGTTTTACTTTGCAGTCTGACTACTGTTTATTCAATATTTTGTTGTGCGTGGTGCAATATGAATCTGTTTCATTGAGCTTTGTTGTTTTTGTCTGTTAGAACTCGGGAAGGGGGACTGTATAAGTGTCAGTGTTTCCTCGACTCCAATAGATGTTCTTGAATCTAAATACCTGTAACTGCCGACTCTGCGTATTTCTAGTCTTCTATAATTGTGATCTAAATAAAGAGGATGTGACTAACACGACAACAACACCGAATTGTTATCTTCAGTTTTCCAGATAAACAAGAAGGCGGAACTGTTGTTTATATCTTCAGAGAGCGACGCTGCTTTGCAACATACAGACGTATCTCTATAAACTTTATGGGAGGATTATATTCATGTTTTGCATGTCTCCACTCAGGTGTGCTTGGCTTCCAAACAAACAACTTTTTCCCTCTCCAAGCTACATCAATAAAAGCGTGATGTAACCAGCTAATGCTGTAATACAGTCGGGATGAGACACACAATACAAACCAGTTATTGGTCACCAGGTAAAAATGGGGCCTCACTTAAGCCAGTTTCCATAGGAACACGTCTCCTGTGGCATTTGGGGGACTGACCGAAGTGGAGAGAGTCATCAGCCTCATTGTACATTAAAGTGTACACTTATGTAGGACTTGTCTGTGTTTTAAAGTCTTTCCCCTGGATGTCTGAATCACCGCCTCCTCCCTAATCTCATGAATCACAGAATAATCGTTATAATCACGCACACTCAAGAAAGGGAGAGTCATTCTGTAACAAGCGACCTCCTGGAGATGTCCTGACTGTTAATCCCATAAGATGCACAGAAAGGAATACAAAGGCAGGGTTGGGTTTGGGAGAGTGGGATTAAGATGCAGAAGTGTTTGCTATTCAGATACTTCTAGTAATCGCCTCTGTTACATCTGCCACAAAAATAAACGATAAACACCGTGTGCTACTGCCTCATACCCAGATATGGCCGATCAGATGACACATATAGTGGAGCGATTTTTCAGGTGAGTCATTTTACATCATACGGTGGTCATAACTGAAGAGGGAATAAGCCTGACTGTCTATAAAAAGACAACAGGAAATGAGTAGATGCATCTTTAAATGTGATTGGTTTCTGCCTAAAATGATAGTTGTATGATATATACAACTTCGTTGTGCTAATCAGTAAATACGAGCTAACCCACCATGCAGCAGTCACATGTGCAAACAATAACTCCCATGTTTACACTGCAGACCATCTCTGACGTGGCTTCACTTCAGGTTTTCTTCCATCTTTACAGAACGTTGGGTGCAACTGTCTTGGAGGTTCTGTGTGTACTTACTTAAAGCTTCCGGTTACTGTCCTCAAATGTTTCCCTCCGTTTGCACACCTGTAGACCTGAGTGATGTAGAAGTGGCCCTGAATGCCGCCACATTTAACTGACATCAGCAGGCCACCCAGTATACCCAGTATCATACATCTGCAGCTTTGCACTCTGCACTATCAGTGCAGGTATTCATTTATCTAGTAAATGCTTCTCTCCTGACTGAAGAGTCAGTTGGGGCTATCTTAATAAAGGATTGCACTACTGTCTGAAAGATTAATTAAGGCTACATAGATCCAAAACATGGACCTCTATGCTTAATTTTTTATGCACGTCATATATTACCTTATTTTGTCTTTACTCTTCCCCTTTCTCCAGTTGGAAATGAATATTTAGATTTCTCCAGATGCACAAAAACACAAGACTAACCTATTAGTCTGGTACAGAAAGAGAAACTGTAACATCAACAATCACATCAATTTGATCAACAGATGCACAACAACTTTAGTGGGTTTTTTTTTCAGTTGCTTCGTCTACGTCTTCTCGGGGTGTCTGAGTTTGACCCTCACCAGCTCTGGTGAGATTTACAAATGGCGAAGTAGGCGATGTTTTGTTTGATCATACACTACACAGCAGTTTCCATGATGCCTGAGCTGTCGTCTTCCTGACGCAGAGCTTATTTGTCTAAGATATCTGTGTGCAGGGTAAACTACAGCTGCTGCTGTTTCTCAATCGCAGTGCAAAGTTATCCGATTCATTTATTCAACAGATATAAGAATCTATTATTTAATTGTATATTGGATGTAACACAGTTTAAAATCGGATCATGAATGATACTCACCCTGCAGGTTGGTTGGTGTTTTCTATCACTTTGGTGTAATATAAACACTCTCAGTCCCACTTTCAGTGTCCAGGGTGAAAGTACCTCATTCTTATTTATCTGCCATCAGTCGTCGCTTCATTCATCCTTCCTTCCTTTTAGTTTCTTCTTTTAGTTTCTTCCTCATCACTTCTTTGTTTCACTCCTGTTGTTTCTTCCTCTTAATCCTTCATCGTCCTCTGCTGCCTCCTTCGCTGAGTGTAATCCCGTCTCTCTGTGCGCTCTCCTGTGTGTACTCGTGCACCCTGAGCTGAAAACGCTGTGTCAATCTCCCCTCTGCAGAGCATCGCTTTGGAAGGGAGGGAGGGAGAGAGTGAGAGATGGAGAGGAACTAAAAGGGGGGCTGCCACTTTGTGCACTCCAAGTATGTGTAGGTGTTGAATAATGCCTGATGTGCCCATGTAAGCAAGTGAGAACTCATTTGAGTCATGATTTCTAGGCTAACTCGCTTCAGGAAACAAAAGAGAGATGATACAGTAACAGGTGGGGGACGAGCATAAAATGAGGAGGAAAAATGTGAAATAAAGTATTCATGTTTTGTGAATTATAATGACAGATTTCCATCTATAAGTCTGCCAACTTGTATATCTATCACAGCAGGGTCATCGATGGTGTGTGTAGCTGCTGACTGTCAATGCATGTTTTTATTGCAACACAATCAAAACTCCAGAGCTCTGCGGATAAAAGCTACACACAGCAAAACCAGGCCGGTTTGAAGGTTTCAAACATGGTGCAGTGAGCTATCGCTCCCGTTTAGTGGTCATCCCATAGTGGATGTGAGGGTGGAGGGTCACTCATGGGTTGGCCTCTGTCTGCACGGTGCCTGTCAATGTGCCCTGCAACTGAGCAGGCCACTCTAAACAAGCTAGTGGTGCATGTTCTGCTCCGTTCTCACAACGGTTTGACTTAATGAATTTGCACACCGTGGTTTTAATGTTTACTCCGGGAACCGAGCGACTGGCTGGCGGTCATGGCGATCACAACAATGGACGTCCCCGCAGAAACTATGAAATCACACAGAAGATGCAGAGGAGGAAAAACAAAAAACAACGAGGGAAGAGAGCTGGTGCCTGGACAGAGAGTGAGGAGGAAGAGGAGTTTTAAACCATCCCTGTATCTGATCCTAAGTGGATTCAGAGAACAAACATTATTAAAGTTGTTTTATCGTCATCTTGCTGGACAGACCTAATAAAGCATGAAATTCTCCTGAAGACAAATCGCTATCATGATGTAGGTATAACCTCTGCCAAAGAGCTGCTATTATTAGTGGTTATAATAGAAGGATGTTCTTGGCCCTTCAAGAGCATTTCTAGTTTTTGCATTATTTTGATTGCTTTATTTGGAATGTTAGATGGCACCAAATGTGAAGCAGTCTGTGGACTGGGTGCGCCGACAGATGAAGTTATGGACACACACATTGTTCGTCTTAATTATCTGGGACTTCATGTTTGATGAAGAACAGAAACAGCATAGAGAGACAGTGTATCTATATGGAGGTAACAAGTCATTTTCCCTCGAGGGGTCATTCATATTTATTTCTGATTAAGAATAAGTATCTGGTGCTGTATTAGAAGTTTGTGTTGTGAGAAGTTTGAGAACTCAAATGTTGAGAAAAGTTAGGCTTATACAAGAATGACCCTGCAGGCTACCATCCTTTTTCCTGAGAGAGGGGTGAGGGAGGGGTGAAGTAGGAAGCTGCAAACTCCAACTCCACCGCTTAATGTTACTAGATCCTACGCACTGGACCTTTAATGACGCAGAATGACTGAGCCTTTAAACTGCAACAGAGTTGTAGAATGTCAGAGACAGTTATATTCGTCTTTCCCTGGCCTGACTCAAGCCTGGAAGAATGACGTTCATTTAACCTGCAGTTGTTGCAAAAGGCATCCAGTAATATTTGATGCCTCACCACCGCACACACGACAGGCAAGCAAATATTAGTAAGAAGGTATAATAACTAAGTCGTACTTAAAGATGAGCAAAATGACTGTTTAGAAGCAAACCTTGTGTAAGCTTGGCAGATTAATGTGTAAAATACTGTAGAACTTCTGTAAAATTCTAATAGCTGCCTTGAAATCAAAATATCTTATTGTTTTTTGTTGCTATATTCATTTGTGAAAGAATTACAGCTTTATGTAAACATCTAACAGTGAAGTATCCCTTCCGAAATGTGCAGTGTACCTCGACTAATTCTTTAACAGTGCAGCTGCAAAGTTGAAAACAGGATGAGTTCGACAAAATGTTCTGAGGATAACTTTCTGTTCTCACTGTCGTATGCTTAAATACAAATAATGCTGGATGGAAATGTACCAAGGACCAAGAACATGTTTTTGAAGGAACCAGCCTTCCTATCTCCTCCTGCCATCACCCCAAACTCCCTATGAACCCCCTCATCCTTCCCTCCCTCTCCCTTTGCGGGTGTAAATAATACAGTTCTTTTCAAAATCTCCTCCTCTGAATAATATGTGGGTGGAAATCTGCCCATATGCCAAATTCACAGAGGAGGAACGAGGGGGCGGACGAAGGTGCATTACTGTAAATAACTGAACACAATGAGGTAAACAATGAGGAGAAGCACGAAAAATGAAGGAGCTCCTAAGGAAAACTGGGACGTCGAGAAGGATATAATACTTTTAAAAGAAAGTTGGCTGTTGAGGATGACATGACTGCTCAATCAAACACACAAATAGAGAAGGTGCACAGACGGTGCCACTCAAAGATTGCCGAAAAGCCTTAAATCACCAATTTTAAATTGCTGTGAAGATGATGTTTTATGTAATCTTAGAGCTTATAGAGAAGTGTAACAATCTGCTGAGAATACAATATAGCTGATATATCAATAGTGATACATCTGAACAGTGCACGATTGCTTACACGATCATACCTATCAATTATTTTGAGCCCTTTTCAAACATAATTACAGCATTGAGTGTCTCAGCTGTGTGTTCACCGTGCAACGTTGGGTTCGAGCAAAGACTCCAAGTAATTGATGGACAAGCTGTGTGTGGTGTGAGATTGAGGGTCACAGACTGATCATGCAAACAGAAAGACATCTGAAGAGAGGAGGAGATGATCAGGAACATACACTCCTCAGGGCACACCTGACAGTCTGTATTTATAAATAGCTACTAATCAGGCCTGGGTGTCAGATTAGTTCCCATAACCTTTAGCTTAGCCTCAGGTCAGCGCTGTCCAGAGGATGTTCTCTGCAGTACATTTGCATCATCCAAATGCTTGTCTGGAATAAATCACCTATTGGTGAATTAAACAAGAAACATTGTATGCGTGCATTGTTTTATCTACACATGGACCATGTCATCGGTCTGATCCATGTGCTTAATTTGTTCCAGGAAATTAAGTGAAAAAATGTTTAGCCTGACCAACTCTGTACTGCATACTTGCAGTCAGCTTACCAAAGTGTGTGGTGCCCCCTCAGTTCTGTGCACCACCACATATGGACTCTACCGCAAAAAGGCTGAAAGTATTTCCTCTGTAATAACAGATGCCCGGTGCTGATTTTACTGCATCACATGTGACGGTAGGATGCAGGGAGAGTGGGAGCAGAATGCTGCTAAAATCCAGTCACAATGTGTGTATTAAAAGGGAGGAAAATGGAGGTGGGGGTGTATACTGAGGGAGACACTGTGTGATGAGAAATAGGCAGTGAGTGATTTTGGGTTTTGACTTTGATTCAGGCAGAATCAGGACGAAAAGGAGGTAGGTGGACGGGAAGTGTCGTGAGGAGAGAGAGGGTGGAGTGTATTTTAAAAGGCTGAAAAGCACAAATACAATGATACATGTCATCACATGATAAAAGATTTTGTTCTGCGGCACATGACTAAGATTTTTTTCAGCCATGCGAATCACTGTTTTATTTTAAAAGGAAAAGTAGTAGTCCGTTTATATTTTATGTCCATAAAATCAGCTCATCACACAGCATTGCAATACGTAAATATCCTCCCCTGTGTGGGAGAAGTGAAACCCGATTACTCATGCATTCCATTAGTTACATCAATTTGGATCATTTGAACATAATTAGATTACCATTTTACATCTAGTTACATTTAATTGAGCCTCCATTCTTTTTGTATTGCACTTAATGTGTATTAGTTTATGTGCTTAAATTTCACTATGTCCCTGGATGCCAATCGGATCATGATTGTATTATGTGGAGAGGGCATGGATATATCATTTAGACCATAATGTTGGAAAACAAAGCTTCATTTCAGGTTTGTTATTTCTTCACAATTTCTTAGGGAATTACCTGGAACCAACAATAGTAACATAAGATAAAAATGTGTTTTTGAAGTGGTCCTGCGGCATAGAGAATAAGACACAGTAACAACAATAAAAACGTATTGTTGTGTTTTGTGATTCACTGCTGCTGCTATCCACTGGTTCATTGGGGCTGCAGTTTCTGCCAGACTCATGGTTCAGATTTCATGTGCATCAAGTTAGTTGAAGAAGTCAGGCAGCACCGGAAGTTAGATTATTTTGCCTTAGAAATAAAGCTATAAGGTCTTTTAAAATACCCAATCACCTGATAATGGAAATGTTATGACTATGAATATGAACTTTGAATTATTCTAGAATTGCATGGTATATTCAATCGGGGTAACTTATCTATGAAGTGAACAAAATGACGAGTGAGAATTTAACTGTGAAAATTCAGAACCGGAACCGATTATTAGTTTGAACAAGATTAGCTTGATGGTGCTGTCAGCCACGTCACCTCCACTGCCACAACTTTCCTCCCAGAGGAAACTGCAGACTTTGCTGAGTTTGTGAGTCGAGTCGACAGACATCATATCTTTCTATCTGTATACGTGAAGATTACGAGCCAAGAGGCCACCTGACGGAGCCGCAGTACGCTGAGCAGCCGTTAGCGTCTTTGTAGCTTGTTATCCCGTCATCTCACTATCGTGCCCTGGCAGGGAGCTTTTGCGAGCTTTTGCTCTGTGGCTGTGAACAACTCTGCGCTGAAGACGTGGAAGGTATCGAAGGAGTTGCGTGGAGCTTTTTTGGAAGTGCAACACAATCAAAATGAACGTATTTCGTCTGGCGGGTGACGTGTCACATCTGGTGGCCATCATCATCCTGCTCCTGAAGATATGGAGGTCCAAATCCTGTGCAGGTAGGCTGACACGGCTTCTGCGTTTACACATTAACGGGTTGTAATGCAAGGCCGGAGCCATTTGATCAACACTGGTAGTGGGACCAAACCCCCCCACCCCCTCCCTGAAATATCCCACTTTTCTGTTATTATATTTTAGAGTTGTTCCAATAATGTATTGCTCCGTTTTTCACCTGTACTGCCATCAAGGGCGGACTATAGAGTGATAGCTCAACGTGGATAACATTCATGTGTTTCCTGGATGGTGTTTGTTCAATGTTGGTGAATGACTGGAAGCTACGTGGCAATGTCAAAGCAACCTGTTGCCTGCTCCACTTAGTAAACAATGTAAAGCAGCCTACATCTTAAAACCAAACTGAATCTGCGGTATGGCTGTCTTCTTGAAACTGGGGACAGATAACGTATTTCAGCTAACCTACATAAACAAGTGTCCAAGACGTAAATTTCCCTTTACATGTTATAATCAGTGGGATTATTGTTATTTATTATGTCTCTGTAGGCATCTCTGGAAAGTCTCAGGTGCTGTTTGCACTTGTCTTCACGACCAGATATCTTGACTTATTCACTGTCTTCATTTCTCCTTACAACACAGTCATGAAGGTAAGTGTCTAAGTGTCTGTTTCTCTGAAACATTTGTACAATCTCAAACGGGTTGACACACCCACATGTTATAGCTATGCAAGGAAAAAAGCATCCAGTTACCTGCAGGTTATGTCCTATTGGATATTTATGGCTGATGATAATTTATAATCAATGCTCTGCTCTCAGGTGGTGTTTCTGGCTCTGTCCTATGCTACTGTGTACCTTATCTACATGCGCTTCAGGAACTCTTACGACTCCGAGAACGATTCCTTCCGTGTGGAGTTCCTGTTGGTGCCAGTCATCGGTCTGTCCTTCCTGGAGCACTATGCATTCACACCACTGGAGGTAACTAAGCTGTCTGGGTCGAGTCAAAACACTTCTGACTTACTTCTGACAGTCTTTGCAACCAGAAGTACATTGACGTGACCTTGTTGAACTCTGAAAATTTGTTTCTTAGTCATAGACTGTATAAGCCAGTAGACAGATCTGAAGATCTAAAATGAAAAGCATAGCCCATTTATTAAACACTCTTTAATTATTGCAAAGCAGTGGGGCTTAGTATTGTTATTTATTGATCACAAAACAGTAGTACAAGTCAAGCTCTCCCTCTTTCTGTTCCGAGAATGACGTTTTTGACGCCCACATTAGCCAATCTACTGTCATTAGCTCTGAACTTCGACGGCACGATGTTAATTAGTTAGATATTCAACTGCGGTCCCAATAGACGATGAAGCAGAGAACGCTTTAGGTCCTGGCACTGAATCAGGATGGACACGCTCCACCACACTTCCACCCTCTCATCCAGATATGTTCACATCAGGCTCTAAATAAAACAAGATGGCGACAGTTAACATTACGCAAACAATTAGGTGACGTGATGCTGACTGCGTGCACTCATTTTAAACAGTGTATGATCCTTGTGCAGAGAAATGCAACACTCGGATCGCATGCAGCTTGAGGCATTGATGATCAGTTCTTTCTGTATATAGATCACCCAGACACCTCTTTTCCTGTGTCCCTCTTGCTCATCAGCGAAATGTTTAGTTTAATTTAAACTCATGCCTCCCCCTTATTCCACCCAGATCCTGTGGACCTTCTCCATCTTCTTGGAATCTGTGGCCATCATGCCGCAGCTCTTCATGATTACCAAGACCGGTGAGGCAGAGTCCATCACCACCCACTACCTGTTCTCCCTCGGCCTGTACCGAGCTCTCTACATAGCCAACTGGGTGTGGCGTTACCACACAGAGGGCTTCTTTGACCAGATTGCCGTGGTGTCTGGCGTAGTGCAGACCATTTTCTACTGTGACTTCTTCTACCTTTATGTCACAAAGGGTGAGTTAAGATTTAGTATTTTTATTCATTGTTTCAGTGTATATAGTTGACTTCATAGAGCTGTATTTAAGAGGGATCACTGTGTAACACCTAGCACAGAGTTTAAGTTAAGTGCAGGTGAACTCTTGTTCACAAACAACGAGGTGGGGAATGTTTGATTTATTGTATATAAAAGTGAAACTCTCTTCTCATGCCTGTTGTTCGCTGTCTTTGTCCTGTTTCTGTCTGTAGTGCTGCGAGGAAGAGGGAAGATGGGCCTGCCTATGCCCATTTAAAACAGGCATACAGCCACTCAACTGTGCCTGCTGCAGTTCAGCGTCTGAACAGACCATGCCCTTCAACTGTACGAGTCTTTAGCAATGGGACTGATGGTCCGACATCATTCTGCAGACCAAAACAAGTGCACCGCTTAAATTGAATTTCTGTGTTTTCGTGCGCAAGTGTGGGTATTTTCAGGTGTGTGTGTGTGTGTGTGTATGCGTATTTATGCATACGTGCTTTGTTTTGGTCAAAACGTGTGATGCACGTTTGTGTTTTTCCTCCGCGAGATGCAAATGTGACATTTGAAATGTGGGCAAACGGCTGTTTTATCGTCCTTTATTTTTACTTTGCTGAGGCTGTGGAGACAACTGAATGCAGTTCTAGACATTTGTTGTGTTTTAATACAAACTCTTAGAATGTAAATGAGATTGGGTGTAGTGTTTCTATGCAGCACTCAGGTAGATGGTGTGTAGCTAAAGCCCACACAGTACAGTCAGATATAAAGTTCACTTTGGGAAACCTGTTCAAGTAACGGAAAAAGATTCCTACAAGAATTTAAATCACCACCACTTGTTAGCTAGTTTACAAACTCCAGCCATTTCATACCCAATGATTTGTATTTGATATGTAACTAAGTGCTCTTTCTTCTGTATCATTAGACACTCCTTAGCTTCCTGTATCATGTGTAAAAATCATATCCCCCTTTTGCCATGTAATTTCCATTTTTGTTTATCTGTCTTCGTTGTAATCTTTTCTATTTCTATGTAAATCTCCTTAGAAATACACAGTTGTTCCTGTGTTGAATTAAGCCAAAGATTGAACAGGTTACTGCAACGTTTTACGTACGTAAAACACATGTTTTTATCTTCGCTAGGTTGTTGCCTTGACCAAACTGTCTTGTGATATTGATAAAGTTGGTAAATCACACCGCCTTAAATTACAATTACAGCTTCAGCTGTTTGATTCCTAAAAATGTGTTTCTCACAGTAATTTCAGTTGTACATTATTTTTCAATATGATCTTTGTTATAATATGAGATGTACACTATGAATGTGTGGTTATGGTTTTCTATTTTTACCAATGCTCATGGAAACACAACAGGATGTCTACCTTTCTTCCAGGTAGGCAAACACAAACCTGAGATGAGGATTAAGGGGTGAGAGTGCTGGTGTGAGAAAGAGATTTGTTGCATTCAGTTTGTGATGCACACGGTTACATTTTTGATCACCTCTATATGTAATAAACACCACAGGCCCCATGTTTTCTGAAAACACTTAACCAAACACAGTTAAAGACAAAAATCCCTCAGGGCAGAAAGGTTTTCCGGTGTTTGTAAAACACCTTACTTCCCTCTCTCACAGCCCCTCCCACAGCTCTTGCGGCCGAACCGATGGAGAGTGGCGAGGTTGCTAACGCTGCTACCTTCTCAACCACTTTCACCTTCTTCACAGCTTTCCCTTTCCCCTCGTCTTTCCCAAGGATCCCTGCCCCCTCTGCAGCACCCTTTCCCACCGCAGTCAACAGTTCGCTCCAAAACATCCTCTCTGCCCTTTTCCTTGCCTCCTCTTCCTCCCTCCTCTTCCCCTCTTCTTCCTTCCTCCCCCTGCTCCAAAAGTCTGCTCCCTGAACTTCTTGTGTTTCCACCATGTGTCCTCTTTCTCCCAGAATCATCTCTTGTGCTTCCTTAATGGCTCTCTCCGCCTCTTTGAACATGGCATTGCTATAGCAACCGCCTCCATTGTCCGCTACAATCTTGTCCACCTTTTGCAGAAGTTGCGTGACCTGTTGTGAGCACTGGTTTGTCCTGTCTTGTGCACTATTATCAAAGACGTGATACCCTCCGTGGCAGCTTCTGACAAACTCTGAGAGCTCGTCACTCTCCTGCAGGAAGTCCTCAATGCATTTGCCTTTGAGCTGATCTCCCCAGGTGAACAGCACCATGGAAAACCTGGCAGCTCCAGGCCCAAATGTTGCCTTCATCCACTTCAAGGCATCCCTCTCCTGCTGGTTGAACCTGCCTGGCTGCAGGGTCACCAAGATGGCATGGGGTCCTGGAGAGCACAGGACCATACATCGTCCAACCTCTGCCGTGACCTCCTGAGGGGTCAGATGTGTGTGGAAGAACCCTGGAGTGTCGATCACAGAGATGCGCCGTCCCTCAACCGTCCCAGTCTGTCTCATGCACTGAGTGGTGACAGAGCAGGGGGAGACATCCACACAGAAGACTGACCTGCCCAGGATGGTGTTGCCTGAGGAGCTTCTTCCTGTCCCCGTCCGTCCCACAACAACAATCCTCTGTTCAACCACTGATGTAGGGGCATGACAGGCTGTGGCAAAATAACAGTTTTGTACATTTTATTATCAATTAGTGGCTCTATAGGCATGGAAGTTTCAAAAAAGATGTTGCATCAAAGAACAATTGTTCAAATATTTGGACAGTACAAAGTAATAAATATAATATAAAAATATACATTTAAAATAAAATAATATTAACATGGAAATTAACACACACATATATATATTATGTACATATATATATATATATATATATATATATATATATATATTATGTACAGTATATCCTATGCATGTATTTATGTGTGTATCTGTGTGTGTGTTTGCATTGTATAGGTTAGTCACTATCCCTCAGTTTGTGATTTGATTCTTTTTTTCTGACCTGCTGAAGTGCAGGAATATATTTTGGCTGACGCACATTTTTGGGGGGATTTTGTTACTATAATTTTTAATCTCCATAGAGGCCTAATATAGTGAAACAGTCCACATTTAACATGCCATATATCTTATTTCTAGCTGCATAGTGAGTCAGTATAGTGACTTACCTTCTTCTGACGCAGCATTTTCACATGACGACATCTTGGCTGAGATCGTGGGATAAATCGTTTGGCTGACAGATGCTTTCTGTGTGTTCGAGCTCTCACTGCAATTAAAATGTCCCTTTGCTTTTCATGTAAACGCTGATCAATCACAGGGAGCATGTAGCTGCAGTCCAGACACACAGGTCTGCTCCACACTGGCCACAGTGACGTAACTAGTGAAAGACTGGAGTGAACATGTGTATTAGACGTCTGCATAACAATGTTATTACATATTTTATCACGCAGTGATAAATACGGTGTGATATGCAGTGATAAATAATTGTAATGTTTTTACTGTTGTGTAAGCCACTAAGGCACAGCAGATAGGAAGAGGGAGAGAGGGAATGATGGTCAGGGTACTAAATTATAATCCGTTTTTAATTTCAAACCAAAACAAAACAAAACAAAAAAAAAAAAAGGCATTTTTTTCGTTTTGTCCGTCAGCGTAAAACAAAAAAGCAAGAAAGGACCTTGTTTTTGCAAATTCCCTTTTTCGTTTTTTCGTTTGAAGCAAATTACGAAGAAAAGCAAGACACGTAAACCGGAAGTAAAAATACGACTGTCAACATAAGAGCCAGGAGCGGAAGTTCCACGAAACACTAACTGTATGCAGAACAGGAACTACATATTAACCGGAAAATAGTTTTTTCATTTAGACTCCAAATATCTTTTATCCAAAAAGCATGTGATAATGTAGTGTTGCGTCATTTTCTGAGAGTTCTCAGAAAAGTTGCAAATGAGATGTGAATAATATGACAATTCAATTATTTTCAATAAAAACTATACAAATAACGTGTGATTACACATTTTTCACAACCACACATGTATGTACTGTCAGTCATTTTAACTGACTAGACTCCAAATTTAGCTGAGCTATGCTGAAATGACCTGAAGCCAGTAAATACGGAGTACAAATCAGAATGAAAAATATGTGTTGTCCCAAGAGCTGTCAGTCAGGAGAGTGTAGTCTGTGCACCACTACAGAGCCCTGGGAGGAGATCTACTGGGGTCAAATCTGTGAAAACACCTGTTGAGTCGTGTGCATGGGCTTTAAAAACAAAAAACTGAGGCGAATCACCCCAAACATCAAACAAGGAAACCTGAAACACCAAATGAAAGTCTCACAAGCAGTTTTTAATCAGATGTTAACATCAATGTAGGCCGTTTCAACATACTGAAATATATATAGTATATATATATATATATATATATATATATTCACTGTATATTAATCTGGACTTTTCACATCCGTTCCTCCCATTGCAAAAAACTGCACCCACAATCAGGGTATACAAAAACAATTACAAAAGCGTCTGCAGGCCAACTAACTCTTCAGTGACATACAATATGTGTAAAGGTAAAGTATAACAGCTTTTATAGACTGCAAAGCAAATGCATCAATTTTACTGGACTGTATGTTTTCAAATTGTTCAATAGCTTCATGTTGTTGTTGTGTGCTGTAATAAGTAATGTATTTTCAAGTCATAAAATTATTACTATTTAGTTATTCCACACAGCACACTTCAGTGGAACTGAACGTCAGAGGAGATAAACTACAGGCCCCGAAATGTGAAAACAACATAAATCAGTCATCCACAATTGTGTGCGTTGATTTCCACATCCATTAGGACTGTGCGATATGATAATATATACTGTGTGTTACACACTATTGTTTTATATAGTTTATGTCGTTATGTAACAAATTAAAATGTGTTTTTGCACAAGGGTGAAGCGTTCTGCTAGACGGACAACACAAACAAACATGGAGGAGAGTTAACTTAATATGGTTTATAATTCAATAATAATAGGAAGAAGAAACAGGTTAGTCATGTGGTGATTTATGTCAACTATCTTTCCATTTAATTTATAGAAAAGATGGTATAGTGCGATATATATTATATATGGATCTTACATTGTCCTCATATTGCACAGCCCTAACATACATTATGATGAAATTGCGTCTAGTAGTTCCATTTGAATTCATCACAGTTAATATTACAGGAAAGGTACAAGCTACTTGACATTAATAGATGAAAGTCGAACTTGCTTAGACTGATTCACAACTTTGTTAGTCAACGTTGCCGCAGCCTACTGATCGGTTTAAAATGGACAAAAGTTAGAAATTCAAACTAGGCTGGTATGTGAGTCTTTATCAGGATGTGCTGTTTGAGGGACTGTCCCACTCGACCTGGTTCCTCGCTGGGAAGCCCAGTCCTTTGCTGGGAACCTGCTGAGTCTCTTTATCTTCTGAAGGGAAATCCCAGGACCAACCAGGCACGTCACCACCTGTGGCAGACATGTCTTGGACTTGTAGCCCCGTAGTCTCACTGTGTGTGTCTCCCCCACTGCTGCTGCTTTTGTTGTGGGACAGGTCCGGCTCTGCAAGACATCTGTCTCCAGTCGTCAAGTCGGAATTCTCGAAGCTCAAGAAGGTGCTGTTTTCACCAATCCCCAATCCAAAGCTCTCTAGCATATCCATTACTGAAGGTACGGAGGGGAAACTGGGGGTCTCCTCCTCAATTAGACTCAGTGTGGGCATGATGTCCACCAACTCTGCCATCTCCATGGGCCGGATTACCTCAGTGATGCTGGAAGGAAAGGCCTGTTCCCCAACGTAGGAACCCTGCACATCCAAAGCTGTATACCCCAGCTCCAGCTGTCCAGCAGCAGCAGACTCTAGTCCAGATGCAATTAAAGCGTTTGCACACCCTAATTCTGATTGGCCAATGCTTGTCAAATCCAGAGTGGATTGGGCAGCGATATCGACTGGGTACCCTCCCTTTGCAACGCCTTCTATTAACAGCACGGCCTCGTCAGCCACGACCAGGATTCCTGCTGAAGTGGAGACCTCGGCAGCGACGACATTTGGTGGAATCACACAGGCTAAACTCTCTGAAAGGGAAAAGACGATATTACTGGTTACACAGGACATATTTAATATCTATAAAAGACACGGGATGTTGGCAGAACTAAGATGGTAACTTGGTAGTTTTTTTATTTTCTTATTTGGTTTAGTTCAAAACAAAATAATTATTCCTTATCTACATGCACATCGTTGTTTTACCTGTAATGGCCCTTTGTGACTGTATTCGATGTGGCCATGTGAGTCTGGCAGTCAAACTCTCCTCCCCGTCGTCGCCATCGGGACGCGGTGGCGGATCTCCTCCCATCACCAAGCCTAGAGGCACCGCCCCCACCCACTGTTTGGACCGAACGCACTGTAGGCAGTCCATAATCCAGCGGGCATCCCGCCACACCACATCCAGACGCTGAAGAATAAGGAAATCCACAAATGCTGTAAGGCTTATAATAAAGTGCAACTGGAAAAGATAAATTATTTAATTCTATAATAAATTTCCACTTTGCGATTAGTTTGTAAGTGAAATATTAAAGAAGCCAATGTTGCATGAATCCATCTCTTATTCATTTCTCTCATGAATCCCATATTAATCCCAGAGGAAGAGATGTTACATAATTTTATGAAGCTTGGAGACAACTTTAATGAGAATTACTTAGAAGTTTTACAATGTCCTCTTTAAATCACTTTGCCTTTTTCTTAACTTACATGGAAAAGGTCAGTGAGATGGCTCAGGCGCTCGCGGGCTTCCTGCACTTCCTTGGTGTCCAGCGCCTCCCGCAGTGCCTGCTGGGCCAGATGGGTGTCCAGCTCCATCCTCACCCAGGCCTGGCAGTACTGGGACAGAAAGTCCCGTTCGTATGTCCAGAAATGAACTGGATGATGAGCCAGAGTATAAAAGGAAAAGACAAACAGCTACATCAGAGCGATGAGAAGGACGCCTCAGAACTCATTAACACATTTTATTGTGTATATTTATGGTGAGAAAGATGCAACTATAGTTTTCCACCTACCCAGCTCAAAGATCTGCAGGGGCATGGTGAGGCCCGGCTCCTTGGTCCCCACCAGAGGCCAGTAGCTGGAGCTAAAGTCCTCACTGGGAGGCAGCAGCAGCAGCATGGACACTTTGTCTCCAAATTGCAGCAGCTCCCGGGTGTACACACCATACTGATAAGCCTGTCAGTGACACAAGAAAGAGAAACCAAAAAGGTTTGGATAGTCTTTTCGTTGAGCTTATAACCTTATTTCTTTG
>CAAKHC010015933.1:0-14318 GCA_901007825.1 Macroramphosus scolopax | reverse complement strand
GTGAATTGTGAATATTTGGAGCCTGAAAAACATTTGTTTTGATTTCTGAATAAAGGCTGACTTGCTGATGAAACCAGGTCTGTATAAGACACTTGACAAAGCTGATCTTCTGAGTTCGGTGACATGAACATGTGAGTAGCACAAAATTGTGTGCATGAGTGGACAAATCTAGACAATAATTACTAGGTTTTATGTGACGGATCAGACATCAACTCTTCTTCATGAGAGCAGAGGTAACACCTGCCTACTTTGATGCAGCTTGACTGCAAACACTTTTCAGTGGGGTCAAAGCTGTGGTTGGGCTCCTGCTCTCCATGTGACCCCATCAGAAGGGTTCACTCACTAATGGTCTCATCATCAGTTGCAGAGATGTGACTTCAGTCCTGAGGGCAGTTCCAGAAAACAGGTTGACCAAACTCTGACTGAACATGTGAAGGGCCATGAGATATTTCTTTAATGACGTTGCATTGCTCGTTAGCAGCAATTCCAGTGCTGCTAACAAGGACCTTTTCTGTGGGAAGCGGCTGATCGCAACGTAAACCAAGGCAGGACACTTTCCTTTCTGTTCGTGCCTAAACTTCACCGAACCTTCACTGGAGCATTGACAAAACATACAACATCATTCTCCAGACTGAATTCTGTTTCCAAAAGATGTTATCAAAGTTTATACACTTCTCTTGACATGTGCAGTGCTAACAATCTGAGAAAGAAATTTGAATTTTAAAGCAGAAAAACACATGGTTTACACATTATCTCACATTATACATAAATACAAGACATTTCTATTTCAAATCCAGTTTCAAAGTATTGAACATTTTCCTATGAAGTACCCTGGTGGCTCGATCCCCCAGGGAAACTCCTTCCCCCTCACTTCACTGCTCCTCCTCTCCCTGGTTCTCCACCTCTACTTGGCCTCCAGATAGTTGGCATTGACCTTATTTGGAGTGTGAAGAAAACACAGCGCTGGTTCCACTGACTGAGTGGGTCAGCATGGACGCTACGTCGTAGTCAACTACATCTACCCGGACGCCTTTTAGATGTCTCAATCAGGCAGATGTGTTCATATATTGTTGCCATGTATGTGTTCATTTTTTGGGGTTTAATTTCGTTTCATCCCTGTGGATTAGATGTGTTTAGTGTGAACACACTCATGTTGCTATCAGGGCATCGAGTGTCTATTTATTTACCTTTATTAACAGAAAGCTTTTTCACTAATTTGACTTCTTTTTAATCCCAGAGTTAATCCCGAGAAGATGTTTCCAACACTTAGAGGGAAATATCCTTCAGAATAATATTAGTGTACAAACGTCAGGCCTGTGGGTCTGGATGGTGTTGATAACGGATGTCAGGCAGTGTCCCAGCTCTGATCAGTTGGTCCTCTGCTGCCATCTTTAACGGAGCTGCCATCTAGCGGTTCATATTTGCATCGCACTCTTCCAAACTTAATGTCTTTATTCACATTTTACTGCTTCTAATATATAGTGTTAAAATGTTTTTTTCTCTCAAAATTTGAGTGGAAATCAAGATTTCTATCACACCAAAAAATGTGTGTAAATATGAAATATTCCTAGAGATATAAACCACCTGAAATACATTTATAACACTACTAGTCATTTCCACCACTTGTGTATTTTTCATCACAATAAACAGTGATTTAAATGACATTTTTAAAAACATTCTGCTCATTGTTTTACAGCTAGCAGTAAATATACACCGAATACATTAAATACAATTTGTGCATGCAAAGGAAATATGAGGTGTTGAGAAAATGCGGCCATTTCACATATTTTTGATTGACCAAAATTGTACCTCAACTTGTTCTTATTTCAGTTATTCTTAATACAGTTCCCTCAAGTAGCCTGTTACGTGACTGTTGTTGTTTCTACAAATTATATAAATCCTAAAAACGATTCTTGAATGTACATTTCTTCGTTTCAATGAATAACAAATAACACATCAACACTTAACTATCTAACACATGATTCATTTAATTACAACTGTCGCATTCACGGATTGTGTCATGTGTAGGTCTGATTGAAGTCAATATTAAATCAATATTGAATATCCGAAATATGCCACGGATAATAAGCAGAAAACACATACAAAGCCGTCATATATATTAAAAAACAATGACTTTATTTTATGTGTGAAAAAAACAAAATGAAATAGGATTCATAATTTGGTTCTTATTTCTTGCAGGGAGACAAATTTGTGACTTTGAGATTTGTGTTTTTGCGCAGCGACGTCAGGCGGAAGTGTCGCAGCTGTTCCGGACACGTGGTGCAGGGTGGGCGTGGCCGGGCCGCTGATGTAAACACAACATACGCCTCATCCCCCGGTCGGGTAAATCACAGTGGACCGAACTGGCCAGATTAACCCAAATCGCCCTTGTTGGCCCGTGAAAACGCTCCGTGTCCTTCCTGAGTAATATGCGTTAGGGCGCAGCCAGGCGACGCCATGGACTTCTACATCAATCTGAAGGTGAATTTCAGGGGAAATTCAAAGAATTTCCTTCTGTCGGGATCCGAGACCAAGAGCTGGGAGTCGATGGAGGCCATGGTAAGCACCGCTGGGCCGCACACATCCATCCTGGCCCAGTACACTTATTTGCAGTCGGTACCGAGCCTGGACGTTGGTTCGCTGTCAAACACCGGAGGGTTGTGTTCTCTGTTCAGGGAACAACCGTCCAGATATTCCGCTGCATTGGACCGTTACATGACCAGCAGCCTGTGTCATGGAGCTGAAGAGTCTCTGCAGACTGACAGCACATACATGTCCTCACAAGAGTATTCCAGTGAATTTGTCGTCATGGAAACGGTGTTTATCAGCTCACCGACATCGGTGTGCAGCTTGAATCACACATCCGCCATTTGAAATGTCAGCATCGAGTCACACTGCACGGAATCAGAAACACAAGAGCATCACTGGAAGGACAAAATGACGAGTACAAATATCGATTGATTGCAGTAGAGAGACTGATACATGTAGTACTGATACATGTAGTCTTAATACCATAATCAAAGTAGGACTGATTCCATGGTTCAATTCACTGGGGACTCAGGCTGCTATATTCATTTAATACATCTGATATAAGAAGGGGAACAGATACTGTTATACACTCATATTATCATTACAATAGCTGTACCTTTATTCATATTATATATGTATATAATATTATAAGTTTGGGGATTTCACAGGACACTTCTTAATGTTGTAGCCGGTCAAGATGGAGCCTTTAACTACTTTATAGAGAGGGAGAGAGAGAGAGAGAGAGAGAGAGAAGCAGGGTTGTGAGTGTGACAGGATTGTTGTTGTGAACATGAAAAAGCCTCGTCCTTTCTGCCGGGGATGTAAACAAGGCCAACGATGTGAAAAGTCTGCCCATGATAATTTGTTGATGATAAATGTTTGGGTCATGAAGGCAGAGCGGGCTGCAGAACTTCATGCTGCTTTGGCACTCTCACAGGGGAAGCTGGGACTCCTAATGAAAGTGTTTATGCATTTTGATGGTGAATGTTACACCTCCTGCATACAAAGTTAATAACGATAACTAAGACTTATGTTGTAAATGAAAGTCTGTCCCACGTGTGTCCTGCAGAACAACAACAATCAGTCATTGCATTGTTTCACACGCAGTCATACATGAGCCTTGCAGACGGTGTCTGTCTGCCTCTGCGGGCTGCAGTTCAAACACACTTGGCCGATGAGTCACTGCGGTCAACACAAGTCACATTTCAATCTGCTGGTCTGTTGTTGAGCTGTCGTCCAAAGGCTGTCTGACTCACTGCGGAGTGGTAAGAAGCGTACGGTGCAAAGCAAATATTCATTTTGAAATCACTGTGGGTTATTTGTCACACATGAACTCCAGATGAAAAGAGCCTGTTGTTGTTTTTATTTCGTGTTTCTCTGACATCAGTCATCAGTCTGTGCTAACATTAAGCTGCACTGACAACTACAAACGCTCTTCTTTTATATTCAAATCTGAAATCATCATTAATGTCTGGATATACTTGGAGGTTTTTCATAAAGGTCCGTGTAATATTTGTAGAGAACTCAATCCCGTTCCAAATGTTCAGGGTTTGTCCCTCGACCTCCACACATCCCTGGTAAAAGAAATCTTAAAAAAACCTCCATAACTTTTGAGTAATCCTTCCCACAGACAGACTAACTAACAAACCAAACCAATTACCTAATTGGCAGCAGTAATAATTAGATACTGCATTTATTTAATCTTTTGACCAAATGAACATCCCCAGTTCTATTCTTAATGCCATTAGCAGAACTTAGAAGTCACACAGCCTTTAGCTTGGCTGTGTTCATTAACTGTGACTAAGTCTTGTCAGCAGCCGGCAACAGGAGCTTCAGTGATCCCCAACACAACATGGATGTGTACTGCTGGAGGTCACGGGTGCACATGGACTCGTTGGACAGGGAGGAGGTTCACACCTGATCCCAGAGGGCACATAGACACTAGATTCATGATTCATGTGTGTGCACACTCAGAAATCATCAGATGACCTGTATTCATCAGGTTTACACAGCCGTGTATAAACCTGGTAACTGCTGAACTTCTGGGTTTCATATGAGCTGATCGACGTCCTGTTGATCACTGTGTGCAGTCTGCATGATTGTCAACATCTTTGCTCACAGAAACATGAACATATTGTCAAAGTCCTTCTTTGAAGCATCCAGAGAGGTGAAGTCCAGAGTATGTGAGCCAGCCAAAGACCAGTATTCCTCCTCTGTTAATGTTAAGTTCAACATGTCAAACCAGTTTATAGTTTGTTTCCTGTTTTTATTTTCCCTGCACAGTGGTACCGCCTCTTTCAAAGTCCCACAGAGTCCCATGAATGTGTCTCACAACAAAGCCACTGCTGCAGAACCTGACATCATGGAGACGCATTAAGTTGGGTTTTGTTTGGCCAATAGTGGACCAGTGAGCTAGAATCAACCTGGAACAGTGACGGCAAAGTACAGAAGGCCTGGTGAATTCAATGGAGGTGGCTCTGAATTCCTGGATTTATGGCCCTTCTGTCACAACTGCCTGGAGTTCATTAGCCTGAGTGCTGCAGTCCCAGCTGTCAGACTTCACTTTGAGTCTCACTCACACCACTGAAAGGATGCACGTGGTGTTTAGGTTTAGAAGGAAATGTTATCCATTTGTCATGAATTGCTGAACCATGCATGTATCATGAGCTGTTATTGGTTCATGTTGAATGATGTACAGAGGAAAGAATGGCGTCCATCATTCAGCTAGTGAAGAGCAGCAGGAGTGTGGATGGAACCTGCTCCCCTCAGAGGACACACACAACACAGAGAAGGAGACTACTACCCAAAACCCCTGGCAACTATATGACACAATCATTAGCAACACTGACACACACACACAACTCAGATCCCATCTTCTGACATCACTGCATTGAAATGATTATTGACTGTGGTACTGCTTTACTTCTGTCTAATCATGGTGACACAAAGTTCTCTGACCTTTTTTTATATTGTGTGTCTGTGTGTGTGTGTGTGTGTGTGTGTCTGTGTGTGTGTGGTGTGTAGGTGAAGCGTTCGTTTGGCCTCTGCAGTCTTCAGTTGACCTATTTTGACGAGGAGAACGAGGAGGTGAGATTTGTTGTTGGTTGGTTCACGGTGTCGTTTTGTTTCTCTTTATAATCTCCGAGTTTGCTCCGTCACTGGGTGTTGCACTTCTAGATTGTTGTGGCTCTTGCAAATAACAGATTAAAAAGAAGGATGATTACAATTGATGACATCTTGACTTGTAGTGTGCACTCTAAGTCCAGCTCTGTATACATCAGCTCCTACAATTCCCATAATGCAACTCAGCCACATGTTTCTTTAAACCCTTTCCTACTTAAACACTGATTATAATTTTATCGTCTCCAAGACAAAATTCACTGACATCATCAGGGTTATTTTCTTAGAACTGACGTGAAAACTTTATACAACTGTTTTCACTAGCAAAGTAGTTCAGTGTAGTACTATGAACCGATGACGGAGTGGCCCTTTAACCACCAGAGCAACCACATTATAACAACACAGATTAACTGAAAGCTCCACTTTCTTCTTCCAGGTGTCCATTAACAGTCAAGGTAAGATATCACAAATAGTCATAAGATACTTTTTTTAAATACAAAATATGTGACATTCACAAGGAATCTCATACTCAGTTCATATTTAAATCGATATTTTCTGCTTTCCTTCCAGTCGAGTATGAGGAGGCGCTCAAGGTAGGTCTAGTTACTCCTTATGTACACAGTATGTACTACTGTCCAGTAAATTTGATCATGTGTACTCTGAAGCCTTCTCACAGTACACAAATTATTGCATTAAACTTTGACCTTTAATTTTGTGACCTGATTATATGAAAGAGTTACAGTTAGTCCATCGACCCATTTGACAATTGACATAATATTACTTTCAAAGTTTTTTTCACCTGATTAGTGTGGATCATCTCTGTCCGTGTGTCATTTGTTGTAATTACATACAATCTCCCAAGGTGGAGGAGCAGAAGAGAACAAGTTTAGCTTGTATGCTAGTAGCTTGTATGCTAGTAACTTGTATGCTAGTAGCTAGTATGATAGTAACTTGTATGCTAGTAGCTTGTATGCTAGTAACTTGTATGCTAGTAGCTTGTATGCTAGTAACTTGTATGCTAGTAACTTGTATGCTAGTAGCTTGTATGCTAGTAGTTATTTGGCTTGCCAGCATTAGAATTAGACCTTAAGAACCCTCGTGTATGTCCACAAGTGAAGCTGGCGATTGAACCATAAACTCGACCTCCTGAGACATAGCTGACCCCAAATAACTGTAGTGTTTTTATTCCAGGCTCGGTCATGTTGGGCTAAATCACAAAGGATTTGAACTTAGTTCAAATGTCACTTTCCTCTGCTAAGCAGAACTCTAAAGCCAGCAGCCCAGATTTCACCCTGACCCCTCCTCTAGTTCCTCCATAAAAACCCAAGAATTCTCTTGTCAGATGTTTTATAATCCCACAAGAATGTTCCAGGTCTGGCCTGGGGTCTTTGGACATGCCTGGAATACCTCGACATAGAGGTGTCCAATGAGCATCCAGATCAGATCCCCAAATCAACTCCACTGTTTTGTTCCAGCAGCAGCAGTGGTTTCACGCTGAGCTCTTCCTAGGGGTCATTTCACTGATTGGTGCCTCCTCGTCTCCTCTGTCCTCCGGCCATTTACCCAGAAATCTATTTCAGTGTTCCATCTTGAAGTTATCGCTACTAAAACACAGCCGGGGGAGCAGAATTTACCTGAAATCCCCGCTGGCATTTTGCTTGACCTTCTGGCTGCCTCATTTTCAGAGATGTTTACATTTTTTGTCAGCTTCATCTGAGACTAACTGGTTTTGTGTTCCCCAGAGTGCAGCGAGGCAGGGGAACAGGCTGCACATGAACGTGTATGAGACTCGGGGCCAGCCAGCGAGGGTCTCCACCACCAAGGCCAGCGGAGCCGAGCCTAAGAGGGGCTTCAGACCCCCACAGCACTGCCCTACTCTGGCCCAGGTGGTCAGCCGAAAGGTTCAGGCTGCGGTGCCAGAACAGGGCATGGTGAGACCCCACCACACAGGACTCACCGATTAATCTCAACACTGTATTCAGGTATCAGGTCATTTGTGTGTACAGATTAGTCGTATGTACGTCTGGATTCCTTTATTGGTGCGCACCAATCAAACTGGACCATGACCTGAGGTTGAAGATTGGTTTGTTAGGGTCGTCAGTTATGAAGGGGAACCTACACTGTTAGCAGCAGGCTAGCAGGGCAGCTGTTAGAGAACAGTTTGAAAATGAAACTTTGTGTGTCCCTTTAATTCTCTCTGCTTGTCCCCTTGACTCATTTCGAAACAGTCCCGCTGTTAAAGCGGATCTTGTTTCCATTTTTCAGTCACTTCGTGGATGATGCTAGCTAGCTAATAGACACATTGGATTTACTACGTTGTTATTTCCACCATGGACTTAAGATATGTGAAAGTACTTTAGGCTATTAAACTGAATTTAGTGTTTATACTTCAAAGCAGGAGACAAAGAAAATGTTCTATGAACAACATGGTAAATTGAGGGAATTCAGTAAGTAAGCTGAGGGTGATGAATCTCTCATCTTTGCTGTTAAGTCACCAGTTGGTGGGCGTGTGTGTGCCAGAATAATGAAAACATCAAGTGGTGCGAACCTGCTGGGATCTCAGCAGGAGTCTTACACAAACTACTGCTACTGGAAATAGAATGTACAGACACACACAGTGGGATTAACACGAGCGCTGCTCTCGTCAAAATGTATTAACTTTAGAAATAATCTGGAGGCCTGTTGATTGATGTTTCATGGCCGAGCTCACCTCAGTCAGACTAAAGCAGGAAACAGCGTGGAAGAGACGGGCTGGGCTTGGCGAGGTAGAGAAGACTAGTGCTTTGTCATCAATTGTTTGTACTTTGCCAGTTTATTCATGCAAAGGCCAGATGATTCCAGATGATTCCAGATGATTCCAGATGATTCATGTATCAGACTGGTGTTCTCGCTGAGTCTCTGCATATGATCAGATGAAGTCCTCATGCGTGACTAAAGAGTTACCAGTGGAAACTGTCCTCCTGGTCAGAAAAGTCCCCGACATTCACCTGCTTCATCTCCAGAGACATCTGTTCTCAGTTCAGGCAACACCAGTTAACACAAGTCATATAATAAGAAGAAGATTAAACTTTACTCTCCTCTGTTGGTCAGGTGATCCTGAAAGAAGTGAAAGGGACCAAAGAAGAAGACAAAACTCCTCCAGCCTGGTTTACCTCTTACATGGAGAAGGTACGATTCAATCAACGTTTGTCGGCCTGAGGGAGGACCTGAACAGAACAATCAGTGATCTCTCCCCTCTCCGTCCCCTCTTCCCTCCAGTTTAAGGACCAGGTGGTTCGCGAGGCTGTGGAGAAGATCTGCAGGGAGTTCTCTGGGCAGTGTTGCATCCACAAGCCCCTGGGAGGAGGAGGAGGAGGGGGCAGTAGAGGGGAAGCAATAGCTGGATCGGAGGCCCAGCAGGTGCCGGAGGTTTCTTCCTCTACCCTGCCTGGAGCTCCGTCCTCCTCCACTCCTCCCTGCTCCTCCTGTAGGGGGCAGACCACTGGGGGCGGCTACCAGTGCAGGTATGTGCACAGTCAATAAGAGATAGAAAACGTGTTGATAATGTCGCCTTGTAGGTTTTGGTATTTTATAACTTAGTCTAAGCCTGCTGTTTTGGCCCGTTTCCGGTCTTTATGCTAAGCTAGGCTAACCACCACTTCACTTCAGCAGTTGCGAGTGTGTTGGGAGGGTCGAGTCTGGGTCCAAAGATTTGTGCACTGGAGGTTGTTTGATTGTTTCTGAAACACAACACACACGATATCGGCCTATTTACAGATGTGCGTGCGTGCGTGCGTGCGTGCGTGCGTGCGTGCGTGCGTGCGTGCGTGCGTGCGTGCGTGCGTGCGTGCGTGCGTGCGTGCGTGCGTGCGTGCGTGCGAGAGGGAAACGGGAAACGAGGAGTTAACTGCATCAATACTGCGCAGCTCTACGTTAAAAAAATGTTAACCACTTACTTAATAAAAATAACATCCATCCAACCCACCTCATTCACTTTCATTCTGTCCCGTCACGGTCACATGATGAATACTGACTCATCCCACAGGAAACCCCAAGAATGTCGACCAAATACACACACAACTCCCATATGTATATTAGTGTGCAGTGAAAACCTCTTCAAGTTTCTACCAGAACTACACTTCTATAAGATGGCAGCAGCACAAAGCTAAATTAAGGATCTAATTCAGATCTGTGATTGTGATCTAAGCGGTAGTTACTCATTCCAACACAATGATTTATTGAAATCAAATCAATATACAGAGACTGTGTGTGATGTCTGTTGTGTAGACAGCAAGAAGAATAAACAAGTGCTGAGCTGACTAACCAGTTAATGTTATCTTGCTGGTAAATCAGCAGAATGTTTCTTAGTTCTCACTGGACGTCGCCATCGACCAACAATGATTATTACTTGTTTTCAGACATCATCCGAACTGTTCGCTGGATCAGAGGCTTGTTTGACAAAGTAGCTCCAGATATTTCCTGGTTCGAAAGTATTTGCTGCCTCATGTTCTGAAACGTCTGTCCTTGTCTCTCCGCCTCTCTGCTGGTGTCTCCAGTGTTTGTACGTCGTGCACTCTGTGCGAGCCCTGCAGCTTCACCCATGATCCCAGTCACAACCTGGTGAGAGCCAGGACGCCTCTGTCCATCCCGGAGCACGGCTCCCCCGCCCCCGACCACAGCAGGTAGGACACACAGGCTCAATACCTGCTATTCATTTTACACATATCACATTGTTTGGCTGAACAATTAACAAAAATTACAATAATTGTGATGATCTAGAGTGAAAGATGTTTTTTACTCATCTTCAGTGAAAAGGTTTTTTTCGTGTATCAGCTGGTTTAATGTCTCCATGTCATCATCTCTCCATCTCGTATGGTTGAACCGCTCCAGGTTCTACAGGCGAGGTGACCGCAGTTTCCGTAAAGCAGAGAAGCAGCGGCTGAAAGCGGAGAAGCGCCTGCTGAAAGCCGAGGTCAAAGAGATCCGCAAGCAGCTGAGGATGGAGAGGCGGGGCTTACAATGGAGCTCCTCCTCCCACCGAGACGGAAGCTCCTCCCCTGTCCTCCTGCAGCCCCGAGCCACCCAACACAACAGCCCCGAGTACGTATCTGTAACCCAAAACATCTTCTACACTAGTTTATTGTAAATCACCTATTTATGAATTAAAGCAAATCAAAATGCAACATCTTGTAAACATCAACAATTCACCTCGTAAAAGATGCAGGACAAATGTGTTTGTTTCCCGCCAGGCGTCCGAAGCGTCCCTGTCCTTTGGTGGTTCCAACCATGACTGCTACATTCCTGGACGAGAACCTTCCTGATGGAACCCGACTGCGGCCCGGGACTAAGTTCATCAAGTACTGGAAGATGAGGAACACGGGGACAATGAGCTGGAGCGCAGATACGAAGGTATCCTCTTCTCATGATGTCATTCAGAGCAGGAGTGCGACGGCCGTTGCTGCAGATTCTAGGAGATAACTTGTGTTCAAAGTTTGACCTTTGACCTTACGTTTGCTTCCTGCAGCTAAAGTTCATGTGGGGAAACCTGGCGGTGGGATCCGGGGACCGATGGAGGGAAGTATCTGTTCCCTTCCTGCAGCCAGGGCAGGTGAGATGTCACCGAGCTCTTCACCTCTTACTGCTCTGCTATAACTCTCCTGTACTTTGATCGTCTGTTCTCCTGTTAAACTCACTGACAGTTTAATTGAATGTTTTCAGGTTGGCATCGTGAGTGTGGCGCTGTGCGCCCCCTCCGTGGAGGGCTCCTACACCTCCCACTGGCGTCTCGCCCACGCCGGAGAGCAGTTTGGACCCAGGGTCTGGTGCAGCATCGTGGTGGACCCTTTAGCCCCGGCCCCCGTGATGGCCGATGGGATACTGGTGTCCCCCTGTGTCACTCCGCAGGTCTGTTGAATGAACGGATCATTGTGGGAGGAAGTGGAGGATCCCATCTGTGTGCCTCTCTCTAACTAACTCGGTCCGCAGGGGAAGAATCCCGTGGTAAAGGATGGAAAAGCTGGCACAGCCTCTCGGGAGCAGCCTCCAATGACAGTCGACCAGGAAGAGTACTACATCCCCTCGGTGGACCTGCTCACTGCTCAGGTGATGATCTGCAGTGACCAACAGCTGGAATCTTCTCACCAACGACTCCACTCACAAACTTCAAACTAGTTGTTTTATGAGAAGATGATCAGTGTACAGTGAAACCAGAGAATATAGACAGCAGGTTGAGGCAGCGTGTGTTCCACCGAGTACAACAGGACTTGAAGTTCTACAGCGTTTAGAAGACAGAACTTCTACATTCAAACCTTCAACACTATAGAACGTTCATGTTCAACTCTTGCTGACTTCATTATCTCTTGTTTCTCAGGATCTTCTGTCATTTGAGTTGTTGGACATCAACATTGTTCAGGAGTTGGAGAGCGTCCCGAATAACACTCCAGCTGGTAAGAACAGGAGGATCACAGAGGTGCTGTGGTTGTTCAGGACTGTGATTCCACTGATTCTGCTGAATATGACGTTCTGCAGTTGTGCTTGTTATTTCCGGTTCTCAAACCTCCTTGGATTCAGTGTTTGCACGCGGCCCTGCAGTCTCGTGTCCTTTAATCTGCCTCGGCGAGGCGCTGGCCTTTGTTGATTAAGAACAGCTATCATGAGCTGTCACTCACAGAGACAATGATTGATCAACTTCACAACGCAGGTCTGAAGAAGAAGTTTATGAATCTGAGTTTTGGATGATGTTGGTAAACGAGGCCCATTGCTACCATTAACAGCTGATAGTTGTCGTGCAGATCTTTTATCTGTGAGACGTACAACGATCGACAGCACTGCTTCTGTCTCCTCCACAGACATGACTCCCTGCATGTCCCCTCTGCCTCAAGAGGGCCCTCTTCAGGAGAAGAGCAGTCCCTCCTTGGGTCTGATCCAGGAAGAGACAGAAGTCATCAATAGCATCATGGGTAATGGAGTTTACTATTCTCACTTACTTAAAGCTCCTTGATGGACTCTTCTTCCGTCTCGCGGCTGCCAGACGTGACAAAGATGTCAGCTGGTTCTCTGAAGTGCAGCGTTAAGCTCCAACTCCTGGTTGTTGTCTCTGCAAAGCTCCAGTTTATTTCAGCTCCATTACCTGGCAGAAACATGTTCTAATGAAATGTTTTCTCTCTCCGTCACTGGAAAACCCAGAATGTATTGAAATGGTGTTGACGTGCTGGATGAAAGACGTCTCCGACTTCAGTCCGTCCTGTTTGTGTTCAACTCACAGTGACTGTAAACAAACTTCAAAAAGAACATCCCAACACTTTAGGCCATCTTGAAAATGCATTTAGTTTCTTACTGACTTTGCTACAAGATGTCGGCCTCCACCCACTACGTGTGGCCAGTTCATTAGGGACGCCTGTAACATCTAATGTGGTCCAACAGCTCGGCTCTAAGTTCTTTACAAAGACGATAGTGTTCACATTTCATCGCTGTCAGACAAGTTATAATTTAACTTCATGTCCTCATGGAGGTTGAAGTTTTTCCACCCGTTTACAAACATGAGACGGACAGAATATTAGGAACACCTTCCAATATAACACCACCCACTACGACCTCGACGATAAACTGACGTAGAATTAAAAACCTTTCTGACAAAACTGAAAAACTAGTTTAGAAAATTAGAGCAGTAATATTGGATATCAGATGTCCAAGTGAACCTAATGAAGGGGCCAGTCAGTGTAGTGATTCTGGTAAACAAGTGGTGTGGAAGAGAGACGAGGACGGTGTTGTCATAGAGACGGAGACTTCTCTTCATCCTTCAGCAGAGCAGAAACAGCCTCCTCCCAGACTGATGAACCATGTCTGTCTGTCTGTCTGTCTGTCTGTCTGTCTGTCTGTCTGTCTGTCTGTCTGTCTGTCTGTCTGTCTGTCTGTCTGTCTGTCTGTCTGTCTGTCTGTCTGTCTGTCTGTCTGTCTGTCTGTCTGCTCTGTAGCTTCTGCAGACATATTGTGTTTCATGTTCCATTTGCTATTGAGACTGTTGTTATTGAAAGATGCAGAAACATTTGCATTGAACTGTGTGTCCCCCCCAGATGTCCCCCATGGGGCCGGACCCGGAGCTGAAGGTGGAGGAGTCCCAGCTCAGGAGGAAGGGGAGGACGACATCAGTGGGACCCAGTTTGTGTGTGAGACTCTGATTCGCTCCATGACCCTGGAGGAGGCCCCTGACAACACCCCTGTGAGAGGGTCCCGCACAGCGGCAGGTAACAGCAGCATTTAAATCTACTTCTGTCCTCAAACAAAGAGCATCAGGTGGATGGAAGGAAAGCAGTGCTGTTGATAACATTCATTCGACGGATGTCTCACCTGGATGTTCTACCTGCCCTCAGTGCTGCGTCCGGCCGCTCAGGGCGGCTCCTGTGTGAAGAGCACAGCGGTGAAAGTGGAGGAAAACCTGGAGAGCTGCCCGGGCGGCTCCCAGAACCCCCTGAAACCAGCAGCTACGCTGAAGGCTTCCCTCCCCTCCCCTCTGAAAGCCTCCCTGCCTGCTCCCCTGTCTGTGGCCCCCAACCAGGGGCCCGGCCCCAGCTCAGCACCAACCGCACTCACTGCTCCGCCCAGGTCCTCCACACCGCAGGAGCACACGACCACAGGTGAACCCCCCCCCCCCCCCCCCCCCCCCCCCCCCCCCCCCCCCCCCCTCCACCCGG
>CAAKHC010015930.1:0-23028 GCA_901007825.1 Macroramphosus scolopax | reverse complement strand
CGAGGTGGTGATGGTTCACAGTTCCCGACTCTTATGTACATCTAGTGGGTCCAGGTGTCCCCTATGGGCCCATCTGGGCGGCACCAGAGCCAAGAAGAGACCTTTTATTTGGACTTCCAAATCTTTAATTACCATTTTTATATCCCATTTGCAAATGTGCAGGCAGTTCAGTGAATATATGAGACGTGTTAATTAGTGGGTAGGTTGTGCATTTGAGTGTCATAATGGTGCTGTGAAAGGATTACTAATGAATTCCACATAAAATGTGACTCAGATTAAATTAAATTGAATTGATCAGTCTTCCTGTGTGTCTTATCTCCATGTGTCACCATGACTCTTCTCTTTCTTAAGCTATTAAAATATTTGAAATTAGTTCCTTGTTTTTCCTGTGTGGAAAAAAAACACTCCCTTTCATCCTTAAACAAGCAGGAGGAGAATCAGAATAATATTTGCTCAATGTTGCAGCATAAAGAGACGGACGGGTACAGGACTCTCCCTTACTGTTGTTTCGAATGCAAATACAAGCGGTTTACTGAGCATTCAACAGAGGTTCTCTGACAAAGTAGGTGCCATTGACATCTGCAACATGGTCTAAGAAATGTCATTATGTGTCATTCGGGGAGGGAAATCCACAGCGTGACACAGAGGACACTTGCTATCGCTTCCTCATCTTACAGACCAGCTATCTGTAGTTCCTCATGAGTTCTGGCAGTTCCTCAGAACAAATCCAATGCGAGCTGACACAGACAGGCCAGAAAATGGAACTAAGAGCATCGGCAGGAAATAACTGTTGGATCACCTCCTCAATCATCCACCGCTGAAACATGCCGAACACTAAATCAAAGTGTAGAAACCTGTGGCCTTTCAACCGGGCCGGTGCTCAGATGGCTTTTAGTTAGAGCAGCAGCAGCTCAATGAAATGTGGCCACAATAACAGTATTTCATGTTAAATGTCCCCGAGCGGCTGACGCTTTTAAAAGGAAACCCTTTACATCACTCAGTCCATATATGGTCACTCCAATAACAGATGCCAATAAATTGCACCGGGCAGGAAACGTTCTATTGCCTGCTTTTATTTACTGTTTGAAGCTCGGCTGATGATTTACGGGTAAATGGATCGTGTTTGTTATGAGGCTACATAAGAAGGGCCATCAGTCTCCTGCGGTGGGTTTGGTCAAATGGTTTTTACAAACTAATGAAATGAAATCATTTACAGTGGATTGGTGGTAGATTTACAGCGTTGATGGAGAATGTAGATCTTTATCGAGACACTTAACTTTCTCCTGCAGGAAACGGAGGGAAAACATACCCCAACAGGTCTTTTATTCAATTTTTTTGTTATTTTATTAATATTAAAAGGTGGTTTACTTCACCTGTCTGGCATGAGTCCCACTGATATTGTCCTTTGACGCTTTGATACAACCCATTTACAGGTTCCCCGAGCGCCACTGTTACAAAATGACACAGTGATGATTGATGGTTTAAGTCTGTTTATGCACAAAGTCACTTAACCAGGGGAAAGATCATGGTCAGGGTTCATATGAGCACTTCAGTTAAGGCGAAAGGGTTTTTACAACACTGTCTCGACTCAGAAGTGAAACCTCCCGCTGCAACGTCCCCTCAAAAACAGATGTCTGCTCTCATAGCTGGCGACGAGGATCCAGCTCAGCTCTCCAGGGTGCTGTTGACCTATCTACCACCCCAAACGGACTCCTTACTAAACTTTCTTACCAGCTGCTGTAATCCGATTTTCCTTTCGTTCCTGGTCGTAATTACTACGGCCAATTAAACATCGACATAGGTCACTTTGACCCGCTTGGTTTTCTTGGAAGGAGATTCTCAATTTGTACCACATAACTGAGACAAAGTCCTGTGAACACACTGTGTGTTTGAAGATTTACACACTAGGAAAACCTAGTATCAACTGACATGTCTTCTTCAAACAGTCTGCAGCACATTCAGCTTGTTAGTGAACCTAATGAATCAACAGTGGTGTCAGTGTGGTTTCTCTCATGGATTCGACACAGTCGTGCTGTCTATATTCTAGTTGAGGCTCTCTGAATGTGCACCAGGCTTATTTTGAGCAGATGGGATTGTCATTAGTTTTCCAGGGATTCATTCAAGAAATTGAAGCCCCAACCTGATGATTTACTCGAGAATGTTTTATATTCCTCACCCAGGGAGGTTAAGATATGAGTGTCAGAAGACTTTATACACCGAGGAACTGTGAAAATATTTCCTGGATACTTTCAGACAAATCACTAAATAAACATCACTGTTGTTGGGATTTTTGGATTTCGCAGCTGTTTTAGGACTTTTTTTTTCTACAGATAAATCATGTAGTTTTGATACTCGTAAATATAAATGAATACATGCAGTACATATTATCATGTTGTCTTATAACAGTTGTCTTTCTATCTACATTGTATTTATACGTTTTGGTCCGAACCAGGAAGCCGGTTCATCAGAGCATCCACTTGATTTCTTGAAATAGTACCTTGGAAAGCCTCTTAGCCTGATGGAACAAGGAAGGAATATGAGAACGTTTGTAATGTATTTTGGGGGTCATTGAGGCACGCTAACACCCCAGTAAAAGCAGTGTGATTGAATCATGATAAGTATTAAAGTGTCTGTTGAGAATGTTTCTGGTGTAGCGAGACGCCGGGAAGGAGCGAGACAGAGAGGAAGAGAAGGGTGAGAAAACAGATTCAACAACACGTCATTATCGAGCGAACGTGCAGCAGATACCACTGAGAGAGACAGGAAGGATCTCCGGTTCATCCTACGGTTATTAATGGTATTGTCTCCATGTTCCACCCTGTGCCTGTCTCTTTTCATCAGCTACCACCACAATAAAGTAGTGTGGTAACACAGTTAGGCTGAGATCTAAGACACCACACTTTAGTTACATGCGACCTTCTTTTTTTTTATTTCTTTGTGGAAAACACAGAGAATCTTTGTTTGTTTTTAAGTGATGGGTTACACAGCTGGGTAAACAAGGTTTTTAAACATTAACATGTAAGCTTTGCTGATGTTATTTAGCTAAAAGCACGCCCGGGCCTACAAGCCCGACAGAGCCACAAGGAAGACTTAGACTTTCATCTCATTAAGCAACAATCACCTGCTCGTTAGGGAGTCCGATTATTGTTTGACACGAATGTGAAAAAGATCTGTGGATTGATTCAACTTTTACAAAGGTAAATACAAATGGAAAGGAAAGAACGTATGAACTCATTCATGGATTTCAATGAATGAAAAGTGGTATAAATAACCTTCCTTATGTGTTTGCACACACACGCCAAGACCAAAGTACTAAAACATGACCTAACATGTTAAAGAAAGTGGGAAAATAACTTTCAGCTTCGCCGGGTTCACTCAACTTAACTTGACCTCATTTAACCATTCACACCGGTTGGCAGAAGCTGCAAGCTGCTAACTATTCACACACTGATTGGAGAGCCATCGGGAGGTGGAGGGGTCGAACCAGGCACCCTCCGATTTCTGGGCAACCCGCTCTCCCTCTTGTCTCCAGTATGTCAATAATATTGTCTAAAAGGCTGAGTGAGCTGCAAAGTCTTGTGGAAGGTTGACATTGTGAACTCTCCCCAAACTGGGCATCAAACACCGAACCTCTTGCACCCTAAAAGGTACCTCAATGGTAGAGTGTTATCCACTGATGGAACTTCACAAGTTCGTTAAAGGTAGAGTGTATTTACTTAAATAAAGCTTATTGGTTTGGATTTTTGTATTTCCATTACGAGCGTGAGAAGATTTTGCTTTTCTCGACTCTCGAAGAAAGATATTTGAAAATTGAGGAAGATGTTTGTGAGCAAGTGCAGACTTGTGGTTAAGTTTTGATGCCAATAGAGATAATTCGATGTGACTGTCATCAGCGGTTTAGAATCTTTGTCACGGAGCCACGTTCTAGGTGCTCACATGACACGCCGATGAATTTTCCTAAAAGCTGTAAAACATTTCAGCCTGGAGTCCAAAAAATGTTCTTGCTGGACATACACACACACATACACAATATGTGATCAGCAATTCGTTTTTCCACACATAAATTCATTTCATGGGAGTCTGATCATGACACCCAGTCAATAAATGTTCGGCAGCACATGTGTAAGAAAATGGGAAGCCTTGTGACGGAAAAAAATGTAAGTTGTTAGGGGTCAATCAAAATAAGGGAAACAGTTAGGGTTAATACATAATTCATGTGAACTCACATATGCTGACCTTTTTTTGGGCTCGAGACGCTGGCGCTGCCGAGTGTTGCCATGACGTCCCCGAGGAAGTGGAAATTGCCAACAAAGAGCCTTTTTGTAATTGGGTTATTCTGAGGGATAAGAAACATGATTGTTAGCCGAAAATAGCTCCAATTTGCCCCTCCGTGTTATTGACTGCTGACAATCGCATGGACAACATCTTTGTGAGACGGGATTTGTATTTATAAGTTGATCAGTATGACATTAAAACCTATTTTCATTATAACCTCACATGGAAGTTAATGGCATTGTCGCAGCAGTCAAGTAGAAAGTACTTAGTACATGTTATCCAAGTACTGTGCTTAAGTACAATTTGTTCCTTACATGTGAATTTCCATTATAAAGTATTTTAGAGTCCATTACAATTTATTACATTTCTTTTTTCTCCGTTTAAACATCTCCTGACCCCAGATTGATCTGGTGTTTCTGAATTTAATGCAACTTGTTCAAACTAGCTTACTATATCTGAAAAATTTAAACTAGCAAACCGTATATAGTTCAAACTAGCTAACTAAATATAAAGTAGTTTAAAATAGCTAACTGTATGCAAGGTAGTTCAAACTAGCTAACTGTATATAAGTATGCAAAGTAGTTTAAACTAGCTAACTGTAGTTTAAACTAGCCATCTGAATAAAAAGTAGTTGAAGCTAGTAGTTTGAGCTAACTGTTTATAAAGTAGCTAACTTTATATAAAGTACTTCATGCTAGCTTACTGTATAGATAGTAATTTAAACTAGTTAACTGTATGGAAAGTAGTTCAAGCCGGCTAACAGTACATAAAGTAGTTTAAACTAGCTAACGTTTTATAAAGTAGTAAATTAGTTGGCTTTATAGAGTAGATTAAGTGCAGCAGCTACAACAGTACATGCTACATATAAACATGCTGCATTAGTAGCCTATATTCTAATGATTATAAGTAAGATATCATAGATTATATGTGAGATATTACAGGAAAATTACATCTATTTTGTTTTCCTTTTAATTAATAGACATTCTCAATTACACATAGATTGAGGTACACTGCCCCCTGATGGCTTAGTATCACCTACACAGGTCAAGACACTTACCTCAATGTAATTTCAAACAATTTAAAGACAATTAAATTTACAACTTATAAAGATAAGAAATGCATTACATAGTTAAAGTAGAATAGCATAGAACAGCTAATCATTCCATTATGATAAACCAACAGGGCCAGATGTGAATGTGATTAGGGAGTTCCTGAAAAAATGTGAGCCCCCCCTGAGTAAATAAAGGCTGGAAAAAAGAAACAAAGGGTGCGAGTGTCCCCTGACCCAGCCAACACCCATCTGAGGTCGTCAGTTTCCATGCAGCCTCCAGATGGGTGGATGATGGGCTCCACACAGGGCCAATATGAGTAGAATGTCCCACTTGGGACCCATTCAGGACCCATGTGGGCCCTAAAACCACAATGTGCCCTGCTGAAGTCCACCTGACCAAGGTGAAACACGTGTGAGCCCCCCTTTTAATATGTTGTTGTAATATTATTGTCACCCGATAATAATAATTATCTCTCAATAAATTGACAAAAAATAAATCGGAATAAAAATTTGTCACTGACAACCAAAGCATTTTCAGGTGAATTTAATATTGCAACGTCACTCATAATGCAGAAAGGGACGGACCACCCACAGAGATATGGAGCCGGCAAAGAGCTGCATTCCAAACAGACGCTCATCAATATTCTTAAAAGTGAAAGCACAAACAGAAAAGACGCCGAGGGAAAGTGTTGTTAGGTCTCAGTTTCTGCTTGCGCTGCACCTCCCAATCTCCCAAAGACAGATAGCACAGACACACGAAGCACTTGACGGTTCTTCGCTGGCGTTCACAACGTAAGCACTTTGTCATGTAGTATTTACACACAGAGTCAACAGAATTCAGTGAGGGTTTAAAGCAGCTTGGTCAAATTATTCCAAATGTTTGGTTTTAGTTCCTACTTGTCTGTTAAAATAATGACCCTCCTTTCGACCTGTGTGGCAAAGGATTTTGTTTTATAAAACATATAAAGTAACTGAAAAACTGTGTTTGTTGTCATTCAACAGGCACTGAAGGAGCACGTTTGTGTTTCTTTACCATCGCAGGACTCGTGTTATGTTACGTTCCTGTGTGTGACAGCAACTATGCATCAGGTCGTCCGGAAATCACATTCGACAGAAAAGATTCTGGTACTTACTGCATTTATTGAGCACACTTGCATTTTTATCAACTTTCAATGTTCTGTTTTTAAACTGAGGGTTATGTTACTTTTTCAAAAAAAAGTTCATATGGCACAGATTTTTAAAAAAATCTCAAATACACATGAAACAATCATAAAACATACTCTGGAATATTGCAGGTTCTCGGCAAAAGGCGTAGTTATATGTGCTTTTTTTAATGTGCAGTCACTGAAGCAAAATCAATTTTTGCTGTCTACAGACAAGGCGGACTGTTACATTACATCCATGTTAAACGCAGTTGCATACAACTTTTTGAGGTGCAAAACAAGTTTTAATGACTGACGCATCGAATTGCCCAAATTCATACTCAGCTTGTCACCTCTGCCTCGGTTGCAGTACGTTCTCGTGTTCTGACAATATTTCCATTGGAAAGAGTATCACATTCGTGATGGACGTGTAGCTTGAAGACGATGAAAAATATCATTTGAAACAATGTTATCTTAAAGTCATTAATAAATGAAATAATGTGTTTACGTTAAAAAAAAAGAATTCCTGTTCTCCAAACTCAAGAATGGAATGTCATCATCAATACATAAATACATTTACAATAAGAGCAATTTCTGAAAATATTACGAGGTCAATCCAAAAATAACACATTTAAGGTACAATATGATACAACAAAACTGAAATTAGAGACCAAATTTTGAAACTATACTTCATGACAAAAATAATTATCATACATGATGTGAAATATACATTATCAATCTGACTTTCTTCCATGTACAATTTGTGTCCACTGAAATACGATATATTACAGCGAGGATGGAGCTTTAGTTAACGTTAGGACAAGTGCATAGCAAAATAGATCATTTGACCAAGTTAAAGAAACACATAAAACTGACCAACCAGCTTTAGAAAACATTAAAAATCAGGTGTAAGGCAAAAACTCCTCATTTAAAATTGGCATAGTCTGAGAAAATGTCGACAAAGTCTTGTACCACCCTGTAGCAGAAGTCATACTGCTCCTGTGGGGGTAGAAATAAAATAAGATTTCAGTTAAGATAAACCACCAAGGAGGACGAGATAAACTTATTTTTGTACAATATCAACTTATTACGTGTTGTTTAACGATGTCTGCTGATACTTACAACAGTCTGGACCATATGAGGCCTCTGCATCCGTAAACTCTTCACAGTTTGGAACACGTCCATCAGGCCCTCTGCCTTGACTCGCTCCAAGATATTGCTCAGGGCGATGAACGTACCTGTTCGCCCTGCACCGGCACTGCGACACGCACAAACACAAGCATTTTTAGCGATTAGCAACTCTAACCAGTTTATACAAGTAGTTACATCCTTGAATTAAAAGCAACATCTCGTAACTTTGCTTAGCAACAGTGACCTCTGCTGGCACCGGTGGGAATAACATCCCTAGTAATTTAATCTATAGCGTAACATCATAGTTGGAGAGAAAATCGTAACTATGAACCAAATCTTACAGATAAATGTAGTCAAAAGTGGAGTAGAAGTAGAACGTTGCAAGAAAAGACTCAAGCAGAAGTTAATGTACTTTCACTAAAGACATAAAAAAGATCTGAATGTGTGTCTAAAAGAGCGATATGAAGGTACCTGCAGTGCACGACAATGGGATGGTTCCCAGACTGCTGCTGCTGTCTCTGCACTGAGGCGATGATGTCGATCATCCCTTTCCCCTCAGCCGGAATACCGATCTCCGGCCAGCCGTGGAAGTGGAAGTGCCTGATCACCCTCGTCTGCTTCTCCTTTGAGAGGAAATGCACAGGCAGATAGGGATCAAAATACCTCTCAAATATGATTTATGAGCAATAGGTGATGGCGGGTGCAATGTCAGTGGAGGTTAAATGTACCGCAAATGAGTGTTGGACTGATGAGTGCTTCCCTGGGAGGCAGGAACGAGCCTCAGAGAGGTGATGTGGGTCGAATTTAATGAAATAAATGAGATGGGAGGCTCCCGCAAGTTAATCTTTAAGACATCCTGCCGAACACACTTCCTCTGGCAAGAGGTTTTATAGACTCACTTTTCTTTTCATTCACTATTAAGACTTTTACATTGGAACTTTTGTAGCACTACAGAATAAAAGATATGTTTTTGTATTTTACAATGATCTGATATTTACATGTAATTTAACTAATTGTAGATATAAATAAAGGCTACATAGTGTGTCTGTTCACTTTAAGGGAATCCTTAATAAGCACAGGGCTTGTAACAGCAGTCTAACTGGTGCAATTAATAATGTTTTGTTGCAATATAAGTCTCTTTATCCAAATACAATGTGTGACTTCTTGCCTCACACAGTTTGAGGTTCATGTGCTTACCGGCACCAGAGTGAGTACCAAGTCTCGTAGACTGAAGGTGTCACACAAAGTGTCTCCCTTCAGCTCTACTTTGTAATCTCCGTAGGTGGCTGAGTCCTCCGTGGGCCAGTAATGGCAACATTTGTCCTGCAAAACAACAAAATAAATGATTACTACCAGGGATGGGTTAAAGAGACGCAGCTAAATGCATAAAATGCACCAACAGGAACTGATATAAATAAGGATATAAGGAAGGAATCAGCACACAGATGAATGAGGTTGAGGCTTCTCTATCGTGGCGTACCTGCTCCCTCTCCTGGAGCTCAGTGAGCATGACAATGGAGTGGCATTTCCACTCCCACACCATCCTCCAGAAGTCCTCCACCGTGTGTTGCAGCGGGCCCTGCGTGGCGATGAAGTAGTCTTTCTGTCTGTAGCCCTGAGTCACACACACACACAGGTGAAAACACACTTTAGCTCCGTGGGTCAGATAAGGCGTGTGAAACACGGCCAACTGTTGAAGCAGTAAAAAAAAAAACTTACATCTATAAATGATGCGTTGACGTAATCGGTGAACTCCTGGCCTCGTCTCATGGAGAGAATAACTCTGTTGAAGTCGTCTGAAACAGGAAAAGATCTCATAACCAGCTAGAATGGACCAGCTCAGAGTATAGACAAGGAGCTGTTCAATATAAAAGGTCAAAATCGGCCTTTAAGGAAAATATTCAACGTGTTTTATGTGTTGTGATTTTCCACGTGCTCCGTTCTTCCTTACACGGAATAATCTGCAGAACTCTGTTCTTCTTCATATTGGCAGGAAGGTTCCCCGTTCTCATGTTTTCCTTCATTATCCGCATGTTTGTCAGTTTCTGGGCAGGAATCAAACAAAAGGTGCAAATGTTACAGAGCTGCGAACAAAAGTTAACGATCCCCTTGATTACAAATTAGAAAGGGAAGTCATTAAATACTTGATATATGAGGGCTGTCACTTCAGAACGCTGGTTGAGGCTGATTTTCCAACACAACATTAGGAAGTTTGAGGTTTCCAGGAATACTGATATTCATTTAACAGCTGTTATCTGGCTTAATTTAATAATTAGTCTGGTGATATACTGACTTGTTTCAGCGTATTGACGCCGGACAAAAACAAGCCGGCTGAGATAGTCTCACATTCTTTGTTCTTTGCAATAATCCAGCCGGGCCGAACAACTACACATCACACAGTCCAGGGTGCTTTTTGAAATTCGTTCCATGTGCTGTGGCATGAAATTATCATATTTAACGTGGAGCAGAGCGACGCTTCACAGCACAGACTGACACTAAATACTCTTGGACCTGTGATTTTAAACGCATTCACACGACTACTCGTGATGTTTCCATTAGAGCTGCACTGAACTGCAGATACAGAGAAAGCTGGAAACTTTAGCATCCAACAATGTGACCTTATGTAGATGTGAGGAGGAAGGCGCGTCATAATAATCAACTAAGTCAACTAAATAATAAAGAAGCAGTGTTGTTGTAAATGTGACCTGAAACTTGGAGGTCTTACCTTGAACTCCTCCTCCAGGCCGACCCGGTCACCGGTTGTGAAGGTGTTGTGCAGCTTGTGCAGGTGTCCTTCCAGAGAGGACACGTCCAGCTCCGTGTCTCCATAGAGGTAGTATTCAAGCAGGGCCTGGTAGATGAATGAGTACTGCATCTGTGGCGGGAGGACACACACACACACACACACACACATTTACAGATGATTGAAGGAGGCTGTGCCGGAACGTTATCGCACGTTTTTAGGTGCTGGTGAACTCCCACTCACGTCTGTCTGGATGAGCTGCGAGCGCTGTTCTCGTATCTTGGAGACGAACCCGAACACGTCCACTTTCTGCTCCGCGTGCATCATGTCTATCATGGCGTCTATCACGATGAAGGTTCCCGTCCTCCCAACGCCGGCGCTGCAGAGACACAGAACAAACCACAGGCCCGGGTGAACCGCAGTCCTCAGCTGACACTTGCACATTAATGGACAACAGGAGGGAAATAAAAAAGGGACATCTGTGTTTGCTCAAAATATTTCCACACACGAGCGTTAGATTGTCTTCCAGCAGATCACTTGAAGTGTATTAAACTGGGTTTATTAAAGCGAACCGACTGACACACAGCTCAGATCTCTGGTACCTGCAGTGGACCACAATGGGCCCAGCAAAGGGCGGATTCACCGTCTTGACCTTCTTGAGGAACTTGAGCATGCCGATGGGGGAGAAGGGAACTCCGAAGTCCGGCCAGCTGGTGAAGTGGAGCTGGGTGACCAGACGAGGAGCCTTGGCGACGTCGCTGGACTGCTACGAATACGAGGAGAAGCACAGTTAGCACTTTTACAACACCTGCAGAGAAACTAAAGACACAACAGACCCAGCATGGACGCCGTGCCGTTAATTTTCAATCTCCAGACTCACATATTGTATACAGAACTTGCGGATGGTGTAGTCCACCAGGACGGTGAAGTCCTCGACCGCCACCCTCACACTACCGTAGGTCCAGCAGCCCTGATCCGGCCAGTACTGGTGGCACTTGTCCTGGGGAGAGATGACAGGCCATGATTGAATACATGACTTACACGGACTTGATCTCCCGTTCAAGGACTTCCTTTTCTGAAAGAGATAAGGTACTTACGCTCCACTTCGGCACAAAGGTGCACTTTACAACAGGCGCACATTCAATTTTACAGCCAGTCAGTTCAGATTAGTATAAATGAGACGGGTGAAGCCGCTCAATAGAAGACTTAGAGGACATTATGAAGCCATTGATTTAACACATCCGCAAGCTTCCCTTTGATCAGCCCTCTGAGGGGAGACGATCACAGTTCCACCCTTGACCGTAACCAATGGAAGCAATTCCAAGCACATTTCTTCTCAAATCTTTTAAATCTTTTTTTTGTGCCGCTCCACTAATCATTTTCTGGCTCCCCCCACCCCCCTTCACTGCACCGGCGTCCCTCCCAGCTCCAGCACTGATACTTCATCAGGCTGAATGAATCCCTGCCGCTCCAGCAGGGGAGCTGTGCAACAATGTAAGACATTAATGAAGGACGGATGTCACTCACTTCTTTCCTTTCTTTCAGGTTCGTCAGCATAACGACGGTCGCTATTTTCTGCTCCCAAATCATCCTCCAGAAGTCTGCTACCGTGTCCTCTTTTGGACCTGAGAGCCAGAAAACAACGTTGAACACAAAAACCTTCCCATTACAAACAAGGAATCAACGTAATTATATATAATTTATAATACTAAATATCATCTTACCTTGTGTTGCAATGAATTTGTTCTTTTCTGTAAAACCCTGTTAGAAGATACACATATATGTGAGAATATTATATGAATACATAATACTGGCTAATCTCAACCTGTTGAGCTGAACATTCACAAGATTTTAAAACCATTATTCTTAAATTAGTGTTGTTATTATTTATATATATATAACAAACCAGGAGACATAACTCACATCAATGTAAGAAGAATTCACATAGTCTGAAGAGGGATTTCCATCCAGCTGAGTCAACACCACTCTGGAATGATCATCTGTTGGGGACAATACCAGAGGAAGTATTACAGTCTATATATACTGTATAGATATTATATAATATATATACTGCTCTCAGATTAAAGAGGCCATTATCATTTATATTTTCTTTCTTGCTGAGGGTGGAGGACGTCTTCACAGTTGATGGAGCAGCAATTGTTTCGGGTCTACAGAAGTCTGAGCTGAAGCTCAACATTTCGTCTGGCTGAGCCGTCGTCAAGAGCGTTGTTGACGCTCACTCGAGCGCGCCTCAATCAATTGTTCCGGGAGCTAGCTTAGCTTAGCATTAATAATGAAAACAGCGGGAGTCTGACAGCCTGTCAGAGGGCAACAAAACAATCAGTCGCTCCCCTCGGCCTTTATTCTGCTTGGTTGCCTGGCAACTGCCACCAACCAGAATGTAGCATGTGAACATAGCATGTGAGATTTTTTTTAAGCATGTCCAAAATCAATATTATGCAAGATAGTGTGTCACAATCAGACACGATGGGGACACAAACATCCCACAATGCAGTGCAGCAGCAACAACAACAACAGCAATTGTTGATCCTTGCATCTGAAAACTTTCATACTACTGCGCATATTTTGGACTTTGGCACACAAACGGCACATTTTTACTGTCTTTAAACTTTGATTCTTTCAAACTCTTGGCAAGACGACAACATGCGCCCATTTCCCAAACCGTCAAACTCCTCCTTTAGAGAAACACTGGACTAATGGCGGCTGTAAAAGGGAAGAAAGTTTAGGGAACTCTGGTGTTTCATTATGAATGAATTCAAAGGGCGAGTTGGGAGGATCGGTTGTATCAGAGGTGAAGTACAGACTCATAAAGACGAGGGGGGCATGCGCAGCCGCATACAGGAAGCCGAGTTCTGGGCGTGAGCCAGAAGACGAAACAGCTCCTAGAGAACAGAAAGTAAACTCACATGGGAGGATGTTGGGGTATCGGTTCTTCTCCTTGTTGTCGTCCTTGTTGGCCTCCTCGTACGTCCCGTGGGCATGACCTCCTGGAAGGGACTGCACACAGACAGCGATAAGCTTTTACGTAACCTTACGTGTTAGAGTCCGTCTGACTGCTGGTGCATTGTGGTCTGCTGTGTGTGCGGGGCTTTGTTCAGGCTCATCGGCGGCACTTCCTCTGCTACCTACAGTACACTCATTAATTAGAAGCAGACGACTTCATCTTCGTCTAGATCGTCAAGTAAAAACGATACTTCCATGTGTGCAGGAACCCTGAGTCATGTAAGACTCAGCTCCTAAATCATACTCAGAAATAGACAATGGGGCATTTTTCAGGAATGTGTGTGTGTGTGTGTGTGTGTACTGTATGTGTCATGGATAATGTGACACACAGTAGTTTCTGTAGTTTTCCTGAATTAAAAAGTCGCCATGTGATGATTATAGATTGAATGTATCAGCGGTCTGCAGTCGGAATCTGGGAAAACTTTTTTGACAGTTCGAAGACACAAAAGTACAAATAAACCCAAAAGTATGTCTGTAATCTTAAACAACACTCATTGGTATCAACAATCATCCTGCGCCACAATGAATCAGTGCTTTTTGAGCCAGACATGTGACGGCCTTGTGGCCACCAACCCTCCAGGCGGAGACGAGAGGGGGAATGCCTACATTGTACTCTTCCCTGAAGAGCTTGCCATCGTCAGCTGACCGGAGCCTGTACTCCTCCTCGAGGTGGTCCACCGGGAGGGGAAAGTAGGTCTTGGAGGCTGAGGGGGATCTGGGCAGAAGGACCACCGTCTGTTGCTCTGTGGGGAGACGGCGGAGTCAGTGGGTTCGTCGTCTCTGGTGGAGCCGACGGAGGTCGCTGAAATCACTGATTGAACCTTTCAGATCAACTTCTGCAGCTTCGGATTCGGTTTGTTTAGCGAATCAAACAGTAGAAAGATTTAAAATCTGCTACAACTATGTTGGCTGTGGTTTAAGTAATCACCAAACATCAACAGGTGGTGGGGTAGAAACCTCCCTCACGCCTTTACATTCAGTTAGCACTCACGATTTGAGATACACGCTGGTTAAAAAATAGAGAGCGTTAGTAACACGTTGCTGACGCCGCCACCCCGTATACCTGACCTGGTGGTACTGCGGCGCACAACGACTCTGCGCTGTATCCAAACTCTAAAAACACAACACACATCAAATCGTCACAATTACACTTCTGCTCTCACACGTGACACTTCTGCTTTCACTTCTATTTCGATATGACTACATTAAGAAGCACGATTATTACAGGAAACGAAGACCTGTCACGTCGAAGCTGCATCTGACCGAGCGACTGTCTGGGTGTGTTGTCTTTCTATCACAGTTAACTGAAGGCTGCAGGTTCAGCGGCAGCAGCTCTGATACTTGCAGCAGCACTAACTGTACATGCAGTGTGAAAACGCCACACAGAGGAGGTGATGATGTTTCGTTCTCATTACTCACAGGAAGTCAAACACAAGCGGCGGGACGACCTGCACATACCGTAAGAGACTATTTATTACACTTCTGTTGTCAGCTCGTCGCTCGCTCGCTAAAACAATCCGTAACAACAGTTACCTTGTTCCTCCAGGATGCCATTCGGTATCTTCTTGTCAACTGTTGTGACGACCGCTTTCCTCTGGTTTTTTAACCTGCCCAAGAAAAGGAAAATATTTAATCAGGTAAATATCACACGTGATCTAGAAGGCAAGAGCAGGAAGAACGCGTCCGTCCTACCATCTGAAGCTTGAGAAGTTATTCTTTCTCATTAGCTGGAGAGAATACTCCGAATGTGATATAGAATTGGGTCGTAAGTCCCTTCTGCGGTCTGTGTAGGTCCGCTGTCAGTTCTCTTCTTAGACAAGCATGAGAGGGAGTCGACTAGCACCACTTCCTAACTGGGCTCCGCCTCAATGACTAGAGGAGGAAGTGTTTGTCACCCTGAGCTCGGAGTCTGGCTCGCAGCCAGCCAGCGACGGGAGGGAGAGGAGGGGGGGCGAGGTGAGAGAGTTGTTACCTGAGGAAGTACCAGGCGAGCAGGGCGACGATGAGCAGCAGCAGGGACAGGACCAGCACTGTGGGGAGAACGTGGGGGCTGGGGGAGGTGACTCCCTCTGAGGAAGAAGGAGAGGAGAAACCAGGGGTCAGGGAGCACCGTCGACAGCGAAGCAGGAAGACGGGGCAAGGCTACGAGAGCAGGAGCTCGGCTGCAGTCATGTGCTGAATAACACACGAACAGATCAAACTAAATCAATACTTAGATGAGCAAAGCTCCTCCGATGTTCCTCTAACAACTGATTTAATAACCGGCTACCGAGATAAGTATCAGCTCATTTAGCCCTGCTGGAATGTCTGACAGAAAATGAGAGGCTCTAAAGAATGGAGAGAGTCGCACGCACACAGCCGGCTATTAGCCGTGTTTATAAGGACACACAATAAGCCGTAAATTACTGTCCAGGGCCGCTGCTGAAGTTCATTCAGGATCCGGTAATAACACGGCTGTAGGGAAGGCTGTTATCAAGCAGATGCATGCGGAGCAGAATATAGGTAATGATCATATCTCAGGGGGAAATGTGATGACTGTGGTTCTGCAGAAGGGGTTTTTGTTGCCGTCCTAATTTGTTTCGGCCTCACATGTCCGAGGTTATTGTTCTTACCTTGTGTATGGTTGCCATTGCCGGTCGAATTAGATGTTGTTGTGGTTGCCACCAAAAACAGAAGTGGGACCATTGTGTCTGCAGAAAAACAAAATAAAGGCGGATATTAAATTTGGTGCCGGGGCATGTTCTGCAACATCGGTGAGAACGCGGACGCCGTTCGGGGAACACAGAGGCCATTGACGGATCTGAGGCATATTTCTTTATTCGTGGCTGCTGCTCTCAGGAATGTGCTCATCAGTGCAAAGTTCACGGAGTCACAATGGAACAACACACTCACATCCTGGTGATTCACGACTCCTGACACGGTGTAACGCCCCGCTCGTCCACACGGGGGCACACTATTCTAACGTTTGAAATCAACGGAGTGCTTTCATTGAGAAAAATAAATCAAAATGCTCCTTCTTAAGCTGGGTTTAATCAGAAGGGGGCAAAGATAACTTGCAATAACAGCCGCTGTCCTTCCTGCTGGAAGACGTGTGTGTGGGATGTAGTGAAGGAATCACACACATGCATGCCAACAAAAAGACTGGATATCTGGTGACATTGATCTTGGATTTAAAAAAAAGTGGATGCACACACAAACACACACACACACCAGCACCCGCTGCAGTCTCGGGGGAATGACTCCTCAGATTCCCCTGAGAGTTGAATACAGAGGAGGGACTATTAAACCGCAATCTCCAATTCAGAAAGGGTTTCACGTCGCACCGACTAAAGCGCCTCTATGCTGTTTAAAGCAGATGGATTTGAAAAAAACAATAAGCCTTGAAGACGCTCGCCGTTTAAAAAAAGGTTAAAGCACTCTGCAAAGTTCCAGGCAAAGTACGCCGAGACAGGAGCTGCCGTCGAAGCGTGAGTGTGCTTTGTCACCCCAAGGCTGCAGGTGTGCGTGTGTGTGTGCGGTGCAGCTGCGGAAAGAGAAGAAAATGCATAGTCAATGAAGACACTGTGTTCTGAAGCCTCCACGCTGTGCCGCAGTGTCCTGTAATGAGTCCGGGCAGGACACCGGAGGAATGTAGGAGGCAGCAGAGCAGAGAGACTGACTGCAGCAGGGAGAGACGGAGCAGAAGGTCCAGGTCAATAATATTTCCTGGAGCGATTAATAAACCCTGACATGTCGAGGCCCTCCACCGCGGGGATTCTAATGTGAGAAGAGAGGAGAAGTGGCCACCCCCCCTCCTTCCCTCCTCTGTCTTCATCCCCCCTCTTTAAGGCTCACTGCAAATGTCACAAGCCTGGCTGGCGAGGGGATATTGAGCTGTTAGTGCAGGAGTGTGTGAGGGTTGTTTTCTGTGATGTGGAAATATACTCACGGCGCCGTTCGGGACTTTCCACTACGCGAGCCGCGTTGCTTTTTATTCATGCCATGTGTGTTTGTTTGTAATGACACAGCAGGGACGCCCAGGTCAGCCCTCGCAGCCAAGCCTGAGGGCTGCGCCTCGTGGCAAAGAGGTGTTACATCTTGTGAGCCTCCTGAAGGGTCCTGGCTTCATCTTCCTACTCTGAGGTTCCTAACTGGTATTTTACACGTCAACCCCCTGCGAGCGCAGCTGCTCCCGGGGCTCCTGCTCACTCCCCGTTCTCATCTTGTCATTGCAGTGATCTGCAGCCTGACCTCCTCCTCATCTCCGAGGTTATCCGCCCCTCTGAGCTACTTCCTCCCAACTGTCTTCGCGGAGAGGAATGTCCCTCATAAAAAACTATTAATAAAACAGCCTCCGATTCCCCCGAGCATCTTCATCCCCTATTATGTATTCCAACTCACTCAGCAGGAACCAGCATGGACCACAAGTCTCAAATTAGTATTACTCATCGTTTAGCTCAGGTCAGACTCTGGGCAAACTGCTATCTTTGCATTGTGTGTGCGCTCTCGTCTGTGTATTGTCCTTCCTCCATTTAGCACTCACCAGCCGTAATGAAAATAGGTCATGGGAGATGTCAGCTCGGGGGGGAGTTCGAAGGCGTCCTTACTGTCCAATAGGAGACATTTGCTTAGGGCAAGGGTAGTGTCGTAGACAACCGGACAGCCAGTTATGTCATGTGTATCCTGAGTTACTCAGGCATGGAGGTAACACTTTCTCATGGAGGGTCAGCGTCAGCCAGCAACGAGGTCGCCGAGGTCGCCGAGGTCGGGGCCCTCTCAAGCGCACGCTTTGCTTTATACATGTGTGAACCCCTGCTGATGCATCTTCTGTGGTATCACTGAGGACACCGTTCCAATTTGCAGATACAATTACATTCGTTTTAAGAGCTCACTGTAATCACCAATACGAAAGAGAAACAACTTCACATTCTGCAGAACCACTCAGGATGTGAGGCCGTCTGCCTCGACCAGTTGCATGAAACATCTTCTTTCATTCATTCATGATATCACGGGAGTATTACCAGTGAAATTGTGACATCAGTTCTAAATAACAAGCTCGGTTTCTGCCTCCAGACTGTGTGCGACAACACTTCAGCCGCAGTCTTGCGTTAATAGGAATCAGCCGGCGTGCGCTGAGCGAGTCACAGCTGTCTCCGCTGATTATAACCTGCCACCTCGGAATACCTGCAGACCTCACAGCAGGCGCACACACACATGTGGGCACACAAAGCGTGCACAAACAGGGCCGGCTCTGACAGCGCGGGAGCCCGAGGCAAAGTTTGAAACTGGTGCCCCCCAAACCCACCCACCAAAATCACAGGAGGACGATTGGGCTGATTCGACGCCCTCCTGACCATCGTGGGGACGTTCCCGTTAACTGGCTGGATCTGAAGACAGTTTCGAATTTACAAATCAAAATCCTGAAGTTGCATAAGTTTGTGTGTCGTAATAAATTTCTTGTTGAAACAAGAAACTTTTCATGTTGTGACACCGACGCGTTTTTGTTTTTCTGATGTGCCAACACAAGACAACTGGTTGAAGGATGATGTGCGGCGCGCTATGTCACCCCGAGTCGGCCCCTGTGCACAGATATCAGCCATCATATTACACTCACAGGCAACAGGTGATGCAGGCAGGCCGCTACAGGGCTCCTTTACTCCTGCTTCAAACATTAAACAGGCAGTGTGGGAATTCCGATTCACCGGTGAAGCTTTTATAGTCCCAAACAAAAGGCTGGTAGGTGTTTTTCCCTGACAGCTTTGCTTTGGTTGAAGAGCTATCCCTCTCTGTGGACTCGGTCCTCTTACTGTATTCTCCCCCCCTTCTCTCTCTCTCCATCATTCTTCCAATGCGGAAGAAAAAAAACCCTTAAGTGACATAATAATACCCCTGCAGCACCTCATCATTGTCTGGCTAATTAGCCGGAGAAGCCGAACCATCAGAGACGACAAGCTCGTCACAATTAGAAGATAAAACGGAGGAATTGGCTGTCTGTGCCTTTGACAGGAAACGCGATGTTCCCTGGCACTGTGTCTTCCTGTGGACAGAGCGCTGTCAGTTCCATTGAACACGGTTTTCTCCGGGCACAGAGTCTCTCTGTCTCTTCAAATACATCAGCTGGGGAATTCGGGAAATGGGTGGTGGGTGTAGGGGGAATGTGACAGGGTGCTTGCAGTAGGTACATTGTGTCCTCAGAGCTAAAAGAGCTGCCAGACTGTTTACCCTTTAGGCCACAAGGATTTTTTTTTTATAACTCAAATTAGGGAGCTTTTGGGAGGAAAAACAACTTAATCTGAAGCTGTCTGTTTATTTTCACACTGTGGTGACGGCAACCTTTCTGTTTCTGCCTGAAACTCGACATAATAAAGTATAAGTGATCAGTTATTTTATACGCTGTGAGAAGTGTGAATGAATGCAGTGTGTATCCTCGTTTGACTCTTTGGGTAAAGAGACGCATCGACGTGAGATCATTCTAGTCAAACCACTTCTACGTGTTTCTGTATGAAAACGCTCTAAAAAGGAAAAAGTAGTCCGCCCTGGTATCACGCCGCCGCTCTGCTCTCCGCCTTCGGGGAGCTGCTGTGTGTAAACCTTGGCAGGGTTGGCTATTTAAAGGCCAGTGCACTACATTCACTGTCTTGACTGGCAACGAAGCTGCGGCGTCCATCTGTTCGGGCAGATGTGCGACTACTCCTCATGCGATGTAACCTAGTTGGAACAAGGTGTTCGGCTTTGCCTCGCTCTAAACTCCTGCAGCCGTTCTGCTGTGCAGATGCATTTCTAAAACAATCACAGTGTGTGTGTGTGTGTGTGTGTGTGTGTGTGTGTGTGTGTGTGTGTGTGTGTGTGTGTGTGTGTGTGTGTGCATCACGTGGAAATGCAGGTGTTCTCCACTCGTGGCTCTAATTGTGACGAGGTGATTACAGTACACATACAGTATACTGTTCTTCACGGTGCGTCTCCATGGTAACCTGACCGGTGACAATGCCGTCGCCGTGGCACCTGAGGGATGTTCAGCACGTCTGCTTTATCTAACAAAATAAAAGACCTGGAAGAATGGACGCACACTGAAACCCGACGACGTGACGTCAATCTGGATTAAGGTTTAAACTCACAGACCCTGAGGAACGATAAAGTTTGATGTTGTTTTATACATGACTGGGGGATGCAAAGGCTTCCGTAGATATACATGACAGTGAACGAGAACGCTCAATAAATGTCTTGATTGGTGCTAATTTCTCATGTTTTACTTTAATGTGACTCAACGTAATATGAGGCTGAATTAAAGATGACTATAATCCTAATCTTTGTAGTACGCTCCGCTGCACTGTTGTGCAACAATGTAAGGTTATAATTTCCACCTCTGCAGCACTGCTCTCTTAACAATCCGGGTTCCTTCCCTCCTGAGCTCCCGTGCATTGTTATTAATCAACCCCTGCCTCCTTCCCAGGGGCCCGGACGCTGGGGCTGCTGTAACGACCTTGGAGACTCGCCGGCTCCGCTCTGCAGTGTCAGCCCTCCGCCTCAACGGGGGCCAAATGTTGCATCTTCCCACAGATTTCTCATCTTAAATGGGCGATAAAATGCATGTATGCGATAATATATGCTGATGCATGCTGGCATGAAGGAGGGAGAGTTTTGCTAAATTTTAGTATCTTAGCCACCGGCGGCGAAAGAAAAATATAACGGAGGTCCGGTCAGCTCATAACATCCTGTTGACTGAGAAGCGGCCTCCTGTGAGTCGCCCTGCTATCTCTGCCTTTAGACGGCTACAAGAGCTTTTAGCTGCTTCATATTAGTTAAAAAATAACATGAGAAGCGATTATTCATAATCCTCTTAGAAACATTCCAGCCATGACTAACGCCGGAGAGCCGCTCTCACTCACATACGACTTAATGTGTCGGAATCAGAGCTGTCACGTTCTGCTGAGGCGGGCGAACCCCCAACCCGGGCTCCAATTGGACGTAAATATTTACTCCGGTTTGCGGCGTGCGACTCGTAAACACCCCGGCGGAGATTACACTGGCTCGGCTTGTTTGGGTGTCACTCAGTCTGCGGGTTGACGCGCTGGTGTGAGTTTTCGCGTGTCACACACACACACGAAAACACAGTTTGTCTTCTCGAAGGAGCCAGTCGGTCTTTTAATCATGCACAGATTTACACCCCCCCCCCTCTTTTTCCACAAACACATGCAAACATTTCAGCTCCAAATCTGCTGACAATCGGCGTGCAAAGAGCCACAATGCTTCTCTGTATGAAACACACACGCAGGGTCACACACACACATGCAGCCGCTGCAGCGTGGATGAACAGACGTGTCAGGGCATGTTTGAGGGCGACGGTGCCAGAAATCATTCTGCTTGTGGTCCATCATCACAACAAGTGTGTGTGTGAGGAGGGGACAATCTCCCTGTGAGGGTCTCATCATGCCCTCCGAGCCCCCCGGTCGCCTCCCGCCCCGACAGCGCCGAACAGCGAGGCATCCATCTTTCTCCCGTCTCTGACACTTCGGGGATTCACCTCCTCCCCCCCTTTTCAATTATTCAGAGGCAGAGCAACACTCTGGAATCAGAGCTCTCTCACGCCTGGAATCGGAGCCGTCGATAGCCCGCGTAACGCTCGGCAGCTGGGCTGGAAATTACAAAACCGGCGTTGTGACACTTCTTATTATCACCCGGCGCTCTGTGATTAGCGTCGGCCTGCGGTGAGCAGGTGAGAGGCTGAGGAGGGAGGATAAGAGGAAGGCAGGAAGCTGCTCTTTTCTTGCACTTGTGGAGTCCTTATCGGAGGTCTGAGGATATGTTCTTGAAGTAATTAAGGGGACAATCATGGTTGCTTGTCAACCTGCGTGAGATGATGGTGGGGATGTGTTAAGCAGGGATGAAGCAGCAGTGATACAGATGAAGCCTCCTTCACCTGCTAAGGTAAAAGAAATGAAGCTTGGTGTTCTTCCACTTCGCTTGTACAGCAAACAGCATCATTCATCAATCTACTAATTGAAAATTACAATGAGGAATATGTGCATTGCATGAACAGGCGTGCTCCCTCTCCAGGTCACAGACAGCCTGTCATATCCGCCGATGGAGAAAAGGTCAAACAGCTCTCGCAGTTTGACATTTGGAAGCCGGAAAAACTCGCGTGCACCTACCGTCTTCCTCACACGCACACACTGCACAGAAAGTATGAGTAACAGTCGTCTGAGCGAGCGAATAAATCCGCAGGAGGTTTGATCAGGAAGTGGTCTGACGCTCTGACGTCGACTCTCATGCGTCTGCAGCTGTCGTACGTCCGACGAGAAGAAGCCATTGAATGCATCGGCTCTCTTCACGTTGCCCCGGCAACAGAGGAGAGACTCCAGGAAGCGACTCGCTGGCTGTTCCTGCGTCCTGTCAGTGAGAAGGTCAGCCGCTCTCTTCAGGTTACCCTGCAGAAGTTAGGAGGCTAATGCTTCTTGACCTGATCAATACGTCCTTGGCAGAGTCAACACGTGAGACTGTTCCAGCGAGTGAAACGTGATCAAGGCCGCGAGGTCAAAGCGATAAGAGATACGAAGGGCGAGACAAAGATTTATTAAGACCGGAACCTTTTGAAGCCATAAATGATCCGGACTTTGTCATTCTATGTGTATACGAGCTTCATCAGGGTGTTTAATTATCTACCGTGTTCAGAGACGCGGCGGCGG
>CAAKHC010015928.1:106252-119857 GCA_901007825.1 Macroramphosus scolopax | reverse complement strand
GGAACTGAAGGATGAGGCGAACAATTTTGGTGATAGTTTGCTTTGATTATTACCTGTCAGAGTTGAGATGTCAGGAGGTGTTTGCATGTTGGGCTCCGAACCTTCTGTTTAAATAGCGATTGTATAAGATTATTTGTCTTCTCTCACCTCTAAAATAAAAAAAATACCTATATTCAAAATATATTTAATTCAAACAAAGAGAATGAATGAAGAACAAGAGTAATCTAATGTAGGATGTGATGAATGTAGAACTCAGTATGCATAATCGGCAACAACGATCCAATTCTTAGTGATGAAATAGCAGCAGTACAAAAAAAAGCAATTTAAATGCGCTAAAGGCTTACAGCAGTAATTACACACCGAGAGCGGAGTCTGCTGGCTCTCAATTAAATGACCTGTGTGATCACGCGTGTACGTGTACGATACATGTCTACGCCAACACTGTCTTTTACCCCTGTACATATATTACATTAATGAATATAACCGCTGCAGGCTGCACAATCTATTTACTACATCCCCACATTGAGTTGTTTCAGTTGTAATGTGTAATCCAGCGCTCGTCCTGGTAATGCAGCGGGAAACGAGAGGCGTCCGTTCAGTGAGGAAATCTGTTAAAGGTAATGGAAATAAAAAAATAGACGGGGTCATGTTTTCTGTTCAGTAATCCGCAGCGGCTGTACCTGTTACTGTCCCCGTCCCCTAAATGTCTCCGTCCCATCCACACTCCCCTTTTTTGGAGTGGTGCATTTGTATGGAAATATCTGGTCCACGGGCAGTTTTCAAGGCGCGTTGGCCTCATCTCTTTTTTGTTATTCTTATTTATTTATTTATTTAGAACCCACTGCTCTGATCCACAGGGCTTTTAAAATGTGTGTGAGCGAGAGAGAGAGAGAGAGAGAGAGAGAGAGAGAGAGAGAGAGAGAGAGAGAGAGAGAGAGAGAGAGAGAGAGAGAGAGAGACAGGGAGCTCTGTTATCTAAGTGGAATTGTTGTGATTGGAGCCGGCTCCAGCTCTACCTACTGCCGAACGGATGATTAGTTGCTCTCCGCTGGAGGGGAAAAGTTGATTTCTTTTTCCTCCACTGCCTGCGCAGAAATCTAAACCTATTGTTCTCCCTCTCTCTCTCTCTCTACCAACTTCTCCCTCAACATCGTTCACATCTTTTTTTTTCTTCCTCTCTCATCATAAATGTGATCTTTTCTGCACATCGCTTCAAATCTCCCAAATTAACATCCACCGCTCTGAGCACGCAGACACTATTGACCCCCGAAGGAACGCAGATGAATGGATGTATAATCCTTTTTTTTTGTTTCACGTATTAATCCTACAAAATCCATGAATCCCAACTGTCTGGAGACTCCCTTCTTTAACCTTAAACTAAGTGTTTTGAATGTCTGAACCTGATCCCACTTCACCCGCTCTGTACTTAAAGTGACCACAACGTTCCTCCAACATCAACCACGTGCTTTCGCTTGCCTCAGCATGACCATGAGACCTTTAAAGCTACGTGTTGAGGCAGGGAGCATTCGCATGCATCATGTTATAATTCACTCCCTTTCATACTTGTGTTTTCTTCGCAGCCGGGTCCGAACACCCTCCTCCTGTGATCAGACAGGGCCCCGTCAATCAGACGGTTCCCGTGGACAGCACTGTGCTGCTCCAGTGCCAATCTGCTGGAACTCCGCCGCCGACGGTCCACTGGAAGAAGGACGGTGCGGTGGTGTCTCCGGTGGACTCTCGTACGTCCATAGCGGAAACGGGATCTCTTGAGATTCACTACGCCAAGGTAGGGGACAAATGAATGGATGAGTTAATGCTCACATCATCTAGGCAGGCCGACCAACTAACACCTGCATCCTCTCCTCCTCAGCTGGGCGATACAGGCTTCTACACCTGTGTAGCTTCTAGTCCCAACGGAGAGGCCTCCAGGACAGCTTACTTACAAGTAGAGGGTAGGTCACTCAACGTAAAGGTTGCTAATCCCTCACTTGTGTCGGGGACTTGTTAAATGATAATTGTGGAATCTTTCAGCAGAGTTTGGAGTTGTTGTCCAGACCAATCATCCTGCAGACCCTAACTTGATGCCCAGCGCTCCGTCCAAGCCTGCGGTCACTGACGTCAGTCGCACTTCAGTCACTCTGTCGTGGAAATCCAACCCTGGTGCAGCACCTACATCGTACCTAATCGAGGCTTTCAGGTATAAGACATAAAGTATCCAGCATGTTTTCACAAGGTCTGTCACGACCATCAAGCAGAATGAAATGTGCCATTCTTGTGTTGTTGCTCCTGCAGTTATACGTTGGGCAGCAGATGGGTGACGCTAGCGGATCATGTGAAGACTCAAACGTTTGTCCTGAAGAACCTGAAGCCGGCCACCGTCTACCTGTTCATGGTCAGAGCGGTGAACGCTTATGGCCTCAGCGACCCCAGTACCATCTCTGATGCAGTCAGAACACAGGGTGAGTGGTTCATCTCATCTTTAACAGGTAGACACCAGTTCGATTAGGATTTTTAACGTTCTGTGTTGGGTTGGTACCGACAGAGAGCAGTTCCACTGTTCAGGGGATGGATCCTCGTCACATCCAGAGGGAGCTGGGAGACGTGGTGGTCCACCTGCACACCCCGACTGTCCTGTCGTCCTCTGCTGTCAGGGTGCAGTGGATGGTGAGGCGACCATATACAGCTACATAAGTCAGAGTTAATGTAAATATGGCAAAATGTCAAATGTGTGTTTTTAAAAGTAGATGTAAACTATATTAATGTCAAGGGTATAGGAGGTTTTATTAAGGATCAATATATGTTCCTTTACCTTCTCAAACAATGCCAAGATGTGAGCTGAGTAGACGATTATATAACAAAGAATCAGTGTTAATATATATATCCGGTGCACATCCTTTGTGTAGTTCAAGTAGAAGCTGCTCGGTTTGTGTTGTCTTGGTTTTAAATGCAACCACAACCACCCTGAGAAAGATCCATGTTGCGCCTTAGAGGGAGAATTAACAGATACGGGGGAAATGTTAATCGGCGTCTCCCTAATGACGAAAGGGAATTAACAGAGTTTTAACAGATCCTTTCTGCAGGGTGTTTACTCTCACGTGAAGGTGAGGCTGCAACCTGAGCTGTATAGATTGTTGTGAGCCTCACACATCCCACCCGAATCTTCATCACATTCACTCATCTATTCAATTCAAACTCTAACTGACTAATTGTCCATGTCGTGAGATTGATGCCATCTTATCTCTGCGTCTCTCTGCACTAGGTCGAGCCGCAGTCACCGTACATCCAGGGATACAAGCTGCTTTACAGGGTGTCAGCTGATCACGGCCAGCCTGAGGGGCAGTGGAGCGTCCTGGAGGTTCACGCACCGCAGAAGGACGGAGTCGTGATCAGTCAGCTGAAGAGAGGATCCATCTACGAGTTCAAAGTGCGCCCTTATTTCGATGAATTCCAGGGCGCTGACAGTGAGGTGAAGGTGATCAGGACATTGGAAGAAGGTTAATATAATATTCTTTCATTTCCGTCATTGACTGTATATCTGGTCGACAAAACAAACGTGACGCATGCGGTATCAGATAATGTTAATGTCTCCATCTTCCCCCCAATCGCAGTCCCTAGTCGAGCCCCCCAAGATGTAACAGTGTCAAAGAGTGATGTGAATGGGACGGCCATTCTGGTAGCCTGGAAACCACCCGTAGTTCTGGGGGAGGCTGGAGTCATTCAGGAGTACAAGGTAAGAAAGAGACATCTCCCACCGTCTCCTGCAGTCAGGCTCTGAGTCGTGTGTATTCCAGTTAAAACGGATCTTCTGATGCCACTTGTGTTTTTTCAACGTGTCCCTCAGGCAATCGCTCACATTTTTTCCCTCCTCTTCACCTTCTCTCGACAGATCTGGTGCCTGGGTAATGAGAGTCGGTATCATGTGAACCAATCTGTCGACGGCTCCACCTTCTCTCTGCTCATTCCTAGTCTGGCACCAGGAATTCGCTACAGTGTGGAGGTCGCGGCGAGCAACGGCGCCGGAGCCGGGGTCAAGAGTGATGTCACTTTCTTTCAATTAGGTGAGAGTCCTCCCGAAAGAGGAGCGTCCCATCACTAGGCCTATAAACAGTGAAGAAAGGTTGTTGATATTCCTGAGCCTGCTGTTCATGACAAGTTTAAGGAATGTGGCAAACGTTTGCAGCCCTGTCATTAGTTTTCAACACATTGACATCCTGAATCAAGCTTTCATATCTTCATTACTGTTGTTTCCAGTGTCTGATTTCCCCTCTTTTCTTCTTCTGCTGACCAGATTCTGCAGGCCAGATGATGGACATCAGCGAGGGGAAAGACACTTTGTCTCAGATTTCAGATGTGGTGAGACAACCGGCCTTTATCGCAGGCATTGGCGCCACCTGCTGGTTGATCCTCATGATTTTCAGCGTGTGGCTGTACCGTCACCGCAAGAAGAGAAGTGGCCTCAGCAGCACATACACTGGCATCCGCAAAGGTTTGGGAGCTTCTGCATGTGTACATTTTACAAATGAACCATTAGATGTGTGTGTGTGTGTGTGCCAGATTCTTTTGAAGGCCAAGTGTGTGTCTGTAAAACAGCTTATCAATTTGCTTTTGTGGAACATTTGAAGGTGGTTATGATTGTGGGAGAGATCAAGCCGTGACATGTCGCCACCAGACTAACCAGCAGTGATATCAAGGAATATTTCCCGGGGTTGATAAGCAGATTCCATCAAAGGGTGAAAATATTCGTGTCTGAACAAATTGGACACTTTGCATGTGTGACTATGCAGACATTCAAAGACTGACCTTTAGAGGCTTTGGAGTGTCATTTCCTCAACGCTGCGCAGCTCTTGGAGGCACAGGCCTGTCAACCTGCCATTACCTGTGACACTATCACTGTTATTTCCCTCCCCTCGTCCCCCGGGCCCCCCGATTAACCTTCCCCTGGACACACGTCAAAGTCAGAGGCTTGCAGTGAGGTTGATGACATGTTGTTATTTAAATGTTGGTGCACACCAGTTTTTTTTCAACACGAGATGTCCATCAAACGTAGTTGCACACAGCACAGGGTAGATGCAAGTGTAGCATCCCTGAATAACTGCACAGTCTTCAGTTGTTACATATTTTGTTTCATATTTATTTTCCTGAAACACAGAAACATTAGAACAAATGAACAGGTGCCACCGCAGTATATTACAGTGCTGTGGTTTCTGTAAACACCGGCATATGTGACTTCCTGTTCATGCCCTTCAAAATAAAACCCCGTCGAGTCCTCCAATGCAACCGAAGTCCGCCGCCATCCGCGCAGAAAAAGCAATGCCAACACAACCGCACCGCATGGAAAACAAAAAAACACCACACACACAACATGACATGAGGGGTCACCGATAAACATGCACATCAAGACCACTGGCCTGTGGCCAGATATGTTTCATATCGCCACACAAGGATATAGCAAATCATGTCAGTGAGATAATTTACCCTCGTTTGTGTGTCCCTGCAGTGCCGTCATTCACCTTTACGCCTACAGGTATGTGCAGTATGATTGATTGTTATTCTTATTATATTTTAGTGCCATTATTGTTTTTTTTTCTTATACATAGAAATGGAAATAAAAACATGATTTGTCAAACAGAAACTTTGACACAGCAAACACAATCGTCATCATCTTCTAGATGAGGAACTAAAATCTGAGCAATATTAAATAGTTGCTTCCTTAAAGTAGGAACTGAAGTACTAATTAAAACTTTCTTTACACTACTTTGTTACAGTGCATGACTGCAACTTCTGCAAGAATACAAATGTATAGGAATATAGTTCACCTGCTCAAGTTAGGCTCATTAGTTTAGCTAAGAAAATAAGGAATGCACCATACTGAGGACATTTATTTTCATGTTTCACCAGTAGTGAAGGAAGAAACAAACACCGTGCCTGACACAGTCAAGGCATAGATACTTATTTGCATTGTCTTCATGCCCATGAATCCATGAAGTCTGACTTTATTGAAGTGTTGTATTGAAGTTAACGCACATTTTTTTTTTTTTACTTTAAATTAAGCTCAGAGTCTGTTCCTGTCTATCCTGCCTTTTCTCTGCCTTTGGCACTTCCTCTTTTTGACAGCTCATCAAGTTTGAATGTTTTTCTACTTTCCTTTGCAGTCGCATATCAAAGAGGAGAATCTGTGTGCAGTGCTGGCAGGTGAGTGATATTTCTGTTCCTTTGTGCTATAAAGAGACGAACAGAAGAAATGCAGTTGCACTGTGAACCACTAGGGGGAGTTGTCGTCCCACTCTAAACCATGAACCTTACACAGCCACTCCAGATGCGTCATTCATCAGCTTTTGAATGACAGTCCTCCTTGTTGCAGACCTGGCCTCCTTAGTATGGGAGAACCTCTGAACCAGCTGTGGCTTCCAGAAAACTGGCCAAATGCATGTGCCAATCACAAGGACTGCAGCATCAACTGCTGCAATAATGGCAATGGCACCAGTGACAGTAACATGACGACATACAGCCGCCCAGGTAAGTGCATGACTCTGTTCATAACATGATTCTCGTAGGAGATAACATCCAGCTGATGCTTTGTGTGCCTGCTGTGTTTCTTATGGTGCTTCGTTTTCTGTCCTCCTCAGCTGACTGTATTGCTAACTACGGAAACCATCTAGAGAACAAACAGGGGTTGCAGCTCGGTACTGAGACGCCCATTTACAGCGACGTGAACCTCTCCAACAAGCTCAATGAGATTAAAACGTTCAACAACTCCAGCTTGTGCTATGCAAGTTCAGGAGGAGATTCAGGAGCCACGTATGAGCCCATCCCGTACGCCACCACACAGCTCATTCAGGCCAGTATTAAAAGTAAGGCGGCCGGCGGTGGCGCTATATTAGAGCCTCATGACATGCCCTGCTGGAAGCCTCCAAACCCTCCTCCAATACCAAAAGAGATGGCAGCACAGATGCAGTATAGTATAATGGAGCAGAACATTTTAAATAAAGGTAACGTAGGGTTAAATTCAATTTGAAGTACACAATTAAAGAAAAGGAAGATGTTCCAAATCTTCTCCCTCTTCTGTCTTCAGATCATCTGCAAGGAACTGATGGAACAACCCATCTGAAAACAATCCCGTACAATCAGAGCCGGGATCACAGCACCGGAGGCTCACACCACAGCTCAGACAGAGGCAGCAACAGCACCTCAGGTGAGGCCAAGAGCTACGTGTCTCAGATAGGTTGTGAGTTTGAACAAGTCCGGCCGTAAGTCCGTCTTCAACCAGGTGTTTCCGTCTCCTTTCTCAGGGAGTCAAAATCAAAGAAAGGGAACTCGGGCCCCGAAGACACCAAAGCATAACGCAGTTAGCTGGGGAGAAGCTCTGTCTCCTCCTCACGCTAACGCCTGGCACTGTGATGAGTACAGCCTGCCGATGGAGAAGAGGTGAGGAAGAAAATACACATGCACACACACACAAATGCACGATATGGAGTTTGTATGAATTTCGTTCAAACTGAGTTAAAAAGAGATACAAGAAGTTATCAGACTCTTACAAACGTCAGTGAAGGTATGCTATGAATGCCTGCAGATGGTTTTCAAACAGCTGAAGGAGACAAGTCAGTTTACTATGAGAGCAACCAGCCTGTATTCAAGACACGTGCAGCCTTTCGGCAGGAGAAGGAAGGAAAAAAAAAAACATGGTGCAGAAAGATTATTGTTCACCTCTGCACAATTTTCCAACGATGTAAATTTGTGTTTTAATGGAGAACCGAGGGTTTTGCATTAATGTCAGATTCGCTCTGGCTAATGAGTCGGGACTGCTAGCATCCCTCATCCCTTCAGCCATTACCGCATGTCGGTTTGTCTTTCTCCTATCAGATTTGATCCGGAGAAGAGAACAGAAGGCTGCCCCACTCCACCAGTCAGAGGGACGGCGTCATCCACCACTGAAGTGTCCTATAGCCACCCACCTAGCACACTAGCACATGGAGACCACAGCAATGGCCTGCATGATGGGAACGAGCACCTCAGGTAGCCATGTTAAACCTTATGCTGTGGTATAGTTCACACTATAAACTAGATTGTTGTGGCTCTACTGAGATTATCTCAATACTCTTTCCAGCCAGCGCATCACCAGCCCCCCCTGCCCTCTCTCTACATCACACACATACAGCTCCATACCCCTCTGCATTGATACTGATGGACAAGAAGAGGATGATGAGGATGCAGAGGAGGAGACAGATGCAGAGCTTGATGAGAGTCATTACAGCCAACACCACAACCAGCAGCCCAAGCACCAGCTGCACCACGCCTCTCCACACAAGCTGCTCCTCCACGGGCTGGAGCAGACCCCCGCCTCCAGCACCGGGGATCTGGACAGATCAGTCACAGGGTCCATGGTTAACAGCTGGGGCTCAGCATCCGAAGACAACATATCATCAGGCAGGTCCAGTATCGTCAGCACCTCCGAAGGATCCTTCTTTACAGATGGCGATTTCAACCAGGCGGCTGCATCTTCGCGGGACGTTGTTGGCTTACGTATGTGCAGATACCCAGAGGAGTCAGGTGAGAGGCTCAGGGCGACAAAACACAATTAAATGTATACTTAAAACACACAATCTCTATGCTGTGGCATTTTACAAACCTAAAGGAGATCTGATATTCTGGATTCTGGCTCCATTTATTATTCTGGGACTCCACTAGAGGAGCCATGCATGATTCAACGTTTAGAAAAAAATCTATCTTTATTCATGTCATAGCGCCCCTTCATGCAGCCCTTCAGTTCATCCTCTGTCTGACACAAGCAGTTCGAGCCTCTTCAAGGCCTCCGTCCCGAAATACCCCCGTCTGTCTGATTGACCAACTTCCAGACGCTAAGAACAGGGAAGTTCGTCCTTCACAGCACAGCAAAGCGTCCACATCAAAACATCAGAATCAGCTTCATTGGCTCCACTTATGCATCGCTGAACTGAACCCAGTGAATCGTTTTGAGTTGAAGTATTGTATATTAATTCCATTTGTGTATTTCACCCAAGTTGAATGTCTATGTCTATCTGTGGGATGGTTTCAGGGCGGCGGCAGCAGCGACCCAGCAGCCCCATGTCCACTGACAGCAACATGAGTCCTGCAATCACACATAAAAGACCGAGGAGGCATAAACAGAACCAGGCTGGGCAGCAGGGCTACCAGAACAAAGATGTCTTCACTGATGGTACATCCACACCAAAGGTTTATATCGGATTAGTGCTACTGTACATCTCTTAAGAGCTACTAATATATGGATCTTTGCTTCTACTCTGCAGACTCTTTCATGCCCATGAATTTCACCAGCCAGACATCCCACGCTGACTATAAAGTGAGGGGGGCCACGTTGCCTCGGATGGGGTCAGGAGACGCCCGGGGTCGGAGAGGCAGCACCGGGACTCACAGGGTTAAGGAGGGTACAGTTGAGGAAGGCGAGAGCAATGAGAAGCAAAAGATTCCAGTAGGAGGAAAAGGAGGCAACAAAAGCAGACAGCACTCAGGTACATTACAGCAGGGGTTATTATGCCCACTTGCAGGACTTAGAGGTGGATAAAAGTGTGTTCAGTGTACGACAATGTTCACTTTCTCTTCTTTCAGAATTCGGGGACATCCTTTTGTACAGTCGCCCCTCCTTCCCGTCAGGTCAGCCTCTGAGGGAGCCTGATGATCCTAATTCATCCAGCTTTATATCATGTGGAGACTCCAGGACCAAACAGGGGGGAGAAGCCGCCGCACCGAAGGGACAGACGGAGGAGGTAAATCAGAGCTCCACATATAAACTGCCTGTTTTTCCTGGCGTTTCCTAGCTGATAATTTAAATACATTTATCACATGAACATAAAAGTTGTCTCTGTTTTGTTTTCCTAGTTCCTGAAGAGCTAAGAAGTCCTGCGAGCGCGCCGTGATTGTACTACAGTGACTTCACAGAAGGACTTTGAAAAGAAAGACTCCACGCTGGGTCTTTTTTTTTCGACTTCAGATTTGTCTTTAGTTGTTGGGAAAAAGAAAAAGTGCTCTAATGTTTAAATCTGTGGACTTCAAATTAACGCACTGCTTATTATTTGCTTTTGGGGCGTCCAGCTTCTGCGAGCCTGAACGACGGGCGGCCCAGTAAAGTAAAGATGAATGCACATTTTATGGCAGAATGTGAGTGTCCACAGAAATGTTGTACATGATGACCGTCTGATGCGGTCCATATAAATATCCCTCGGTTGTCCGTCGTCTTGTTATTTTATTGTAATTGATATCGAGTCATTTCCAGACATTGTGTAAATTGTTTACTGCCACAGAAGTGCTTCAAAATTCAAATTTTATATAACAGTGTTAATGTTTTCTAAAGTGATGTACATCTTGTCTTTGTATTGTTTGTTCTACTTTTGGTTATAAAAGCACAATCACTTAATTTTATTATTATTATTATTATTGTATTGGATTTCAGTTTTCGGAGGGAAGTCGGTCTTCGGAGTTCATCGTTTCATCGGCTCGCTTCAATCGAGAGAAGAAAAAAAAAAAGAAAAGAATGTTGATTGTGATTGTTGCATTCCGTCGCGTACATTTTTGAGCTGCTTTCATTCAGAATTGAAATATATGTTTGTGTGTACTGAAAGAATTGCATGCAGATTCTCCTGTAGGAGACGTTACGTCACATCTTGACTGCTTCGTTCTCCCGTTGGGATGATGAACACTCCGGTCAAGGGCTGGTTCCATTTATATTTTCTGGTCTATCGACTCCCACGGTCGCTTGAACCTCGGTCATGACTTCTGGAGTCGGGCTGGACGGTACGTCCGGTTTATCAAATTACTCATGATGAATCTCCTGCTGACCTAAATTCACTTACATGGCAATTTTCTATAAATAAATTGCGACAGTTAAAGTGGGAATAGCTACATCACACACTGACATCTTACCAAATGTCTGGACGGTATCTCTGGAACTGCTCCACACATTTATCAGAACAAAGAAGAAGTTAGCCAGCTGGGAGACCCAGTATCTTTAGTCTTTGGTCCCGTCCAGCTCGACTCTGCAGGTCATATATAGAATACGTCACTTTAACGACTCCACTTTGAATAAATATTGCTGTTCCTTAAACAACAATCAACTATTCATTTCTGTAACCTAATTATATATATAATCAATAAGGAATCAGCCGTCTAGTTAACCATGACAACTTTCATTTCACTCGTGTGCACAGAAGTTGTTTCCAAAAGTTAAAACTTTACCGAATCTAAAGCACAAAAAAAAAAATATCATGAAACACAAAACTCTGTTATGATAACTGGGAGAAGAGCCTGATAGTTAAAGGACATTACACAGACTGTATACGGCACATAGAGACAGACATCATGGACGTTGTTGTAGAATCTTTTACTGTCACGCCAACATTATTTGAATGGGTCATGTTTTTAAAATGTGAACGTTTTGCTGGTGAAAGAGGTGAACGGCTGAACTCTCTGTGTGTAGAAAGTGACATCAAGGAAAAGGATACGTAACCTGCAGGGGCTATTCTTGAGAATCTTATAGATTTAATTGGGATGAAAAGGTTGTAATTTTTTGCTCCATTATTTATAATTAAACCATCTTCAAAGATATTTGTTCTTCTTTTTTGTTTCCTCCCGACTGCCACTGGGTTCGTGCTGTAACGTGTGTCTGATGCTGCCATAGGTGCGACAGCGAGAGACGGGGGAGAAAGAAAAACTGATTGTGTGGATGTGATGAGACATGCTGCTTAATTAACCTCACTTATGAACCTTCATCAACAGAGCACCTGTGTGCTGATGACAAACGTCTCTCCCAGATGTCTCCCAGTGTTTGTGTAAGTGGTGGATCGTGCACAAGTTATTATCTCATCTTACAGAAGTCAGCGTGATTCATTGATAGATCTGCAGTGAGTACGATCGCCGTCTGACGTCACCCACATGGAAACCCGAGTTAGCCTCCATGATGGAGGACCTGCTCATATCAGAGGAATAACTCATATTAAAGTTGCATATGTAGTCGGCTCCCTGCCTAGCAGCTGTACAGAGACACCTGAAGGTGGTGGTGTTCATATAGCTGCTATAGAAGCAGAGATATTTCCCTCAGGAGTTCACTGCACAACAAACGCAGCTAACTGAAGAGTGAATATGGACTTACATTTCCCATGTGGACGGACACGCAACTCCGAATGAAAGCCAGTGTTCCTCTGTGTTTGTGGGTTTTGTGTAAATTGGCAATTGTATTACTAACACCCCCCCCCACCCCACACACACTCCTCGCTCGTTGCAGGTTTATGAAAAAATCTACCAGATCTACGACTCATTTCAGAGGGTCAACTGACCGACAGGAGGACCAGAGACAAACATGTATAATCTTAATGAACTAAATTATGAAGGCGCTCCGTTCATCCTGTAAACTGTTCAACGTCCTCTACTATAACTTCATCAAACTTGTAGTTGCTAACTTGAAGTACCATGAATCACATGTATGTGACACCCTAATAGTACTACTACAAATACTACTACTTCTACTATGTCAACACATATGGAACCTAAAAAGGTTTTTGGGAACAGGAAAACGTTTTAAGGAAGGTTTATATGAATATCTAATTGGCCACTCTATTGAATACTTTTACTTTTGGTATAAGGGGTTTATTGTATTGGTATATTTTGATGGACATTCTTAGATTATACCATACTGTACTGTACAGAATATTTCTCTTTACTGTACTGTACTGTACTGTACTGTACTGTACTGTACTGTACTGTACTGTACTGTACTGTTCTGTACTGTACTGTACTGTACTGTACTGTTCTGTACTGTACTGTACTATACTATACCGTACTTTCCTGTACTGCACTATACTATACTATACTGTACTTTCCTGTATTATACCGTACTATACTGTACCTTCACCTCAGTATATTATTTCTAATCCAGGTTATACTCTGGTCGTATGTCGGTAAACACTATGAGTACTGGTTTCTCCTCTGCATGACTCACCTGAATCTCTGAGTGTGTCACAATATTATGAACCTCTCGGCCTGATTCGACACTCCATTAACTTCACACGCTGTTTCCTGTTGTGACAGTAGGTGAAGTCACTAAATGTGCAGCCAGAATTCCAATTGTTTCAGTTAATCTGATGATCTCACAACAAATGCAACAACTCTGCAAAGACATTAGTTACTGCATGACGAAAAAAACATCACACAGCATGAAAACATATTGCAGGGTGTGTTATAATGTTGGAGACCTTCACATGCAGCAGTGGGATGATTCATTATTGTTCTGCTGATTTAACTTAATGAGAAATAGAAGCACTATTCAGCATAAAGATAACAATTTACTACCTGTCATAACATACTGGCTGCTTTTATGAGGTTTTTCTATTCACAACAGGTGAGAGAGGCTGTCCTGTGTGTGTGTCCCACACCACGGAGGCTGTCCTGTGTGTCCCACACCACAGAGGCTGTCCCGTGTGTGTCCCACCCCAACCTCCTTCACAGCCGTCGACAGCCATGACGCAGTGTGATCGATGATTGTTCAGTTATCACGTTGAGTGAGAGCGATGTGACTGGGAGAAGAAGTTCGGAAGGTAAAAACGTCGACATCACTCATCC
>CAAKHC010015928.1:76427-102790 GCA_901007825.1 Macroramphosus scolopax | reverse complement strand
CCAAAAAACACCCCCCCCCCCCCCCCCCCCCCCCTCCCTCTGAGGCAGGACATGCCGACTGATTGAGCTCAAATTACTGTAATTTCAGTATCTTCATCCGGCCATCTTCAGTCGGCAATTGCACCTGCACAATGGCAAAACATGGAGTTTGAAGTAAGATCTTGAGATGAATTATGTGTTATTTTCCGCACAAATGTGCAAGAAATGATTGTGTAATTTGGTCTTTTGCACTGAATATGAAGCAAACATCTTGACGTCGCATATCCACAGAGCATCACTGCACTGCAGTTTGGGGTCAGCAAGATCAGATTAGTTTGAACCAGATCAAAAACATAAGAATGTTTTATTACATAGAAATGATGCCAAGTGTTTGAAAGTCGCCATCACCAAATTAAAACTTAGACGTCCCCTGTTAAAGCCTTTTGTTTTCAACAATGATTTATAGTCACTGTTACTGATGCTTTCTGTTTGAACAAAAAAAACCTCCATTACACCTCATTACATTTTGGTAACATCGTCCAAATTTGTGCACCGCTGTAGCCCGAGGGCTGGAAAGTACCTGAGCAATAAATCAGCTCAAGTTTTCCATCCTACAAAAAAAGAAACACAAAAGCCCAGGGCCGGTGTATTAAGCTAAATCTTTATGAAACAGGATTGTGGTTCTGTCGATACAGGCAGACCTTGTAATTGGGCTCAGCGGCCCCGGCTATGTCTTTCTGTTCTTCCATTAAATTCACATGTAGTGCAGGATGGTAAATTAGGAGGAGCCTGTAAAACACTTGGTGGCGGGAGTGTGTCTGGGGAGCTGTATTGGTCCCTGTAATGGGGCAGGCAAACTGTGTCAAAGTGAGTATAGAATTGACAACACAGTGGTAATCTGCTGCAGTCGTACCATTTCTCAAATTGCAACCGGTTACAGCTTGAAAGGCGGATTGCACACGGTGCCCCCTTGTCTACACAATATCTGCAGACGGTCCTAATCCCTGTCTATATGACTCTGTGCATTGACAGGCAATATTGACACTGCGCATTGCACATATTGCACCATCTCCTGCAGCCGTCCTACCCAAAGCCAAGTCATCTCCAACTGTCATGGAGCTGTCATGGTGGTCAGAGGGAAAAATAATTACTTGCGGTCTCTCCTGGCTGCTGTAAGATGAAAAAAAATAGAATTTGAAATCTTGGGAACATGTCAGACAAAGTTCATGCCAGTGTCAAGACAAAATTTATATTGATGCGGTGCAGCATTCAGCTCGAGGAGAGGAACCACCTGGTACGCTGGGCTGTGCGACCTCAGATTCAAAGCATGTCCTTCACAATTGGACGGTTTGGCGAATCATTCTACACATTTATATTTTACTGTAGTAGTCAGATTTTCTTGCTATTTTAATTTTTCAACAAGTGGTTTTAAAATTGGATCAATGAAATCAAAGCAAAGCTTGTTTGTTTAACTTGCCAACTTCTTAATGATGCTCATGTTGTCTTGGACCTTCATGTAACTGCTGGTTTTTTAATTCTGATCACACATGATTAAATGAACAGATTCAAGCACCAGAGGAAATGTCTATATTTTGTCTAATTAACAAAATACTCGAAAGATGATTTCATGAATTATCCAAAGGTTGACCTACTTTCAAGACATCTACTTCTAAAGACAGCATATCTAAGAGATTATATGAACTGCACCAATTCAATTCGAAACTTCCAATATGAGAAGAACATCGGTGGATAGATGCAACAGCGTCGGACTCAAAGTCATTGTGAGCAGAGATACGGTTCGTTTTCACATACACGTTTTTATTTTTGCATCAAAGGATTAAAAAGGGCCCTACTTGTACGTAGCTGTGTATTCCTGAGGGCAAACCAATCTGGCAGGTAAAGATTCTTCAGAGGGAGAGCCGTTATCAGAACGATGATCAGAACAAAACCATCAAAAACAACCGTAAAGACGTCGCACAATGGCAGAGAAATGCTAAGTGGCTGCATTTTTAAAAAGTGGAAAAAGTTTTTTTTTTGTTAAAAGATTTTCTCAAATCAGACCGTCATTCAAATCTATACATCTTCGCAAGACGATGGCATCAATCCACAAACCATCCAACAGTGTCGCAGTGAAAAAACAACTCCAGTATAATTTCCTCGATGTTTAACATCACTCAGCGTCGTAAATAAATCTCATTTGTCTTTCAGGTGACAACATTACGATCACAAGGTAATAACACGACTCTCTTACATCTTCACACGTCCCTTTACTGTCATTATGTCCTTTTGAATATTGCACTATTATCATGTCGCTGTACGTAATTGGAAAAAAGAATGAACACAGTCTTTTTTTTTTTGGAAATGGCAGTGAAGTGACACATACTGCACTTATTTTTCATATGTCTTCACTTTTGGGTGTCACAAGTGATGTATCGCTTTGTTACAATAAAAATTGTTTCCGTAACCATTTGCTGTGAAACAATGTCAGCATAATGCATAATAGGAATCCCAGCAAGTAGTATATAACAGTTTGTTTTTTTGGCATATTATACCCCAGAATATACCTGTGTGTTTCCCCCTTCCATCTCTCAATATATGGGTGTTTGAGTACAGCCAAGTATATATCTTCTGTTGAGGTTCTGGTTAACATAGACATCCCTCCTTGCCATAATGATTCTCCTCCTCAGCTAAGCTGACAACGGGTTTGTGCTTATTTTCACCAAAACGCTCTGTGCAAAGTACAACAATACAGTAGCTTCATCAAAATAAGCTAACAGTTTCGAGCATCAATGAAAAATGATTCACTGTAATAAATCACAAAAGAGACGACATTGGGTTTGGCTTGCATAGCAAAGCAAAAGAAAGAAACAAACATAAAAAATATATATTTACAAATTATGCAAGTCCTTTTTCATTTTAATTAGTCGTTTTTGTCGTGATTTTTCTTCTTCATCTCCTGTGTGTGAATTATTATACACCAAGTGACAGAAAGTAGAAGCAGACATTTAACATACTGTACTCTTTTGAAGAGGGGGATGAAAGTAACACTGTGAGACTGGTGTGTCTGTGTCTGTACATGACATTTACAGCTCTGCAATTTTTAGCTTCGTTTCTTTGTCTTCGTTCCGGCTCCTCTCCGTCTTCCGAACGTCATTCTGTGTCAGTCGCAGAGAAACAGAGAGAGAGAATCTCGTAGCGCTTAAAAACAAGGTGTCCTGGGACAGGCAGCAAGTGCAGGGGACGATGGTTCACAAAGACTCTGAAAGACAACAACACAACGGTGTAAACTCTCTGTGTCCATCTGCATCTTCAGATCACAGAGCAGTTTGGATGCATGCTCGACCAGTCTGCATGCTTTGTGAAGGGTAATGAGGATAAATCAAATACAGAGCGGATCAATGAAACTGTAAATGTTAGTAATACCTGCATACCATTGGTCTCCTCAGAGAGATCAGGTTACAACAATTATGTGTAATGATAATTTGCCCCCATGGGACACTTACAATGATCCCTTTTCTCTGTGCTGTTTGTGGGAAGATGCCCGTTGTGGGGCGGATCTGTGCCAGGTCTCTTGTGGGAACCCCTACCCATGGTGGCCCTGTTAGATGTTGTTGTGCCGCTCCAGGAAGCCATATGCTGCCGCTCCAGCGTCGACACGGTCACCATGCACTCGTCGGAGGGGTCTGAGGCCGCAGCTGCCCACGAGCTGTGCATGCGGGAACCCACGCTGTGCAGGGTCTTCAAGGCGGATGTGTTGGCTGTTGAGTAGATGGTAGACGAGGGTATTTGGCGACGGATACAAACGAGGCATAATAGTAGAGGCACTCATTGTAGAATTTACTATAATAAATCATAAATAAATAATGGCTGGCAGTCTTAGTGATTTAACTTACCGTCTGTGTTGGTGTCTTTTCGTCTGGGCAGAGTCCCAACCTTGGTATTCTGTGGTTTGAGGCCAGTCAGTGCTGCCCTCTTGTGGCCAAGGCTATGCGTGTTCTGCGCACCATGGTCTGCTGTGGCAGAGCCTTCTGTGCGACACTGTTGGGAGCTTTTAACTACAGTTGGCAGGAGAAAAAAAAGAGCGATGAAGACAAAGATTTGGCCAGGCATGCCTGAACAAGCAGGCTTTGGCTAACGATCAGCGTGTGAAGCGAGACACTGAAGTATGAGACGGATGAACAAAGGTATCAGTCAGGTGTGCCAGTTGTAGCAACAGTGTTGTAGATTGAAAAAGGTAGAAAATAATTACTAGCTATTAAAAAAGATCAAGGCATTTAATTCCTATAAATGTTTAATTTAGATCAGAAAACAGAGAAGTATGTATTAATAAGTGTGCCATTAAAATCATTACGCCACTACTGCAGTACGGCACCCCCTGTGGAAATAGTGCCACCATGCTGGCTTTGTTCAGCGGTTGATCATTAGACAAAAGACATTTCCTAAATCTGCCTGAACACACTTCTAATACGAGGACTTACAATACGTGACAGCTCAACACCAGACGATAAAATGTTTGCATTGCTAATAGTTGTAAATATTTTTAGTCAACATGACCTGTGTTTTTGCCCTGAAAAGGGATATTAAAAGTGATGAAAATACACATTCTCTATGTGCAAGTCAGTCTCTTAACCTATCAAACAACGGAGTCTTAAAATGGTACGATTTATTCCCTGTGGGAGAAGCCGTCAAGGTTCTTCTCTAAAGAAACTCTCGCAGACAGAACCCTATTTATAAATGCATCAAATCTTAAATGTTAGACATGAGGCTGTTTAAAGACTCTATGTTAAGGTTCTTTTTTTGATGTCTATGCATGAATGGCTTCAAGAAACTTTAAACAGGCTGTCTGAACATCTCTTTGACAAAGTATACTTACAGGGACAAAAGGCTACCCGTGATTTCTATCTGAGTATTTTTAATTGGTGAGTCTGCATCATCTTTGAGTGTCGATCACCGTCTCTGGTGAACAGATAAATACTTGCGTACCTTTAGTACTGCATGTGTGTGGTGAATGGAGACGGTGGTCAATGGGTGTTGGAGAACGTTAACATGAAGAACTAGTGCTGGCTAACATTATCAGTGACCAATAACCAATAATTAAGTACCATTGAGTATGTGTGTGCGTGCATTGATCCATCATGCTACAGTCAATGGCATGGTGTTTTGGGAGGATCCCATTTCGCTGCCCACTATACTGACATATTACTTATATATGTACCATCGTTGGTATAACTGTGTCTGTAAGAAAGGCCTGGCACTCTGTATTGGTGGGCGGTTTGGTGCTGTGGTTCATTTCTATATTACATTATGTTATCACTCTTGATGTCTTGTAGTCATAGTGCGACTCTGCTGCAGTAGAGACCGCACTATGTGTTGGCCTTTGTTCTGTGCAGTGTGTCCATGGGTGATATTTCAGCCAGCCAACAATGGTTCATGCCACAGTGGCAGAAGTCCTGCTGGCAGACGAAACATTGATATTGGAAGGTTTCTGCAAAAAAAAACCTATAGTAGATAATGTTATAAAATGAAGTTTTTGAACAATATCAATGTTCGTATTGTGTTGTGTGAATGTTCTTTAAAGGGCAAACTTGCAATGCTTGAGGAGCAGACAGTAGTCATGTTTAAAACACAGTTCTCCCAGCGCTGGCACCGAACGTTGTCGGGGGATTAAATCGTGCACAAGCTGTGCACAGGGAGCAATCAGATATTCACTCTGTGTTTACAATTAAATGGGATTGATTTTCTTTCTTTTCTTTAATACGTTTCTGATATATTTCTTCCATTTAATATTGTTCTTGGCACACAGAGCATAGATGCATTTTTACAAGCCAGTGTTTGGTGTTGTCGGTCCATAACTTCATGATGACCAACAAAGGTTTTACGGCACGTTGCGTACCTGAGACCTCGAGGTTATCCATGCTGTGCCCGGGAGTGTATTCAAAACCGCACAAATTCTTCGACACCACGGCGTATCTTTCTTCCTCCTCCTCCTCGTCATCTTCAGAAAGGCGTGTGTCACCCAAATCCGAGCTGAGTGTCCCAGACATGAAGTCCATCGGAGGGATGGGGTTGTTGGACATGTTTGGACTGCTCTTCATATGCCTGATCACAGTGAGGGGAAATATTCCATATGAATGATCCAAATATTGCAAGCGAGATGTCAAATATTGAGCAGAGACGTTAGAACGGAACAAGAACAGCAGAATCAGTGCGTATTCAAAAAGGTGGATGCAATACGCCGAGACTGTGAATGCCTGCAGTGATTCCACTGATTACATTCTCAGTGCGTGTGTGTGTTGTACTAACACAATGGAGGTGTAATTGGACTGGATCAAGTATATCTGAATGCACAGGGTTGTCACCGACATGCCTGTTATCTCCCCCACAGCTGTCCTCCGTGATGGCTCACATCCTGCCATAGAGGAGATGCATGCATAATTACCGAGTCTATTTACTGATGTCAGAGCAGCATGTTAGACTAAACCCAGTTATTACCGTCCAACATGTGTTGCGACTGACTTGTCGAGTTTTCCAGTGTTTCAACAGAGGCGTTATCGACGGAGACCTGTTGTTAGCGCTATCAAAGAGCGTGGACGGCAGGTTCAGGTTGACACATTTAAACGCCGGCGCTGTAAGACGCTCGCAGGCGATATGCAAAACAACACAATCGACTCAACAGACTGAGGGAAATTACAGGAATCTATCCTACTGTGCACATACATACAGTATATAACTCCTTACCATGCTTGCTTGGCCACCTCGTACTGGTAAGCTCTGGTCAGCTCATCCAGGTGGGCCTGCAGAATAGATTGCATCTCCTCATGATGGGCGGAACTGAGAGAGGAGGAAGACTGCTGGCTGAAAGGAACTGTTGCTGCCGGCGACGAGGATCTTCCTCTCAGGGGCGGAGTGGGACCTCTCTCCTCCTCTGTCTCATTGTCCAAATTCTGGTGGCGGTAGGACGGAACAGACAGGGGCGGGGCCCAACTGTTGCTGTCATATCTGGGAAGTGGACACAGTTTTCTTGCGTTACTCATCGCTATGACTGCGTTCTTAGATCTTAGAAATACTGTCACGACTTTAAATCTCTAATTCAAGTAATCTGATGACATTCTGTTAAGTAAAACTCTTGAATACAAAACTAATACAAAATCACTTTCTCCGTATTAGGAGAACAGCCTGCAGGAGAATAAAAACCCACACAGACTCAAGCAGTGGACACAGGTGCAGGATATGTTGACCTTTGTGTTTCTTTGTGCTGATGTGTTTTTGTGTTTGAGTGCGAAGGAGATTGATGAGATATGATTGGATCTTACCCTCCTCCGTGGTTCTCCTGGGAGTAGCGGTCAAGGTCAACCTCAGTACCAGGGAGAGGGTGCATGGGCGGCGGAGGCAGGGGCATGTTGGCCCAACAGGACCCATTTGATTTCGCCGTCTTTGTTCCACCCTTCACCTTCTTTTTCTTTGCAACCTTTGCCCCTGAGGGTAGATGAAGAGCAGAGGAAGTTTAGTCTTCTGCACAAAAAAAATCCCTTTACAATCGTATAAATTCGATGCTGCAGTTAATTCACACGTAACAACACACACAAATGCATTCCTGCAAGCGTGCAATGTTCTATCTGTTTTTTATATCTCAAGTCTTCCCAACCTGCCTCCAGTTCAGTATCTTGCTGCATTTTGACAGGGAAATAGAACTTTGTGTAAATGGTGACATTTTTCATAGAAGCCTCCAAACCTGCGGCGCACCACTTAATGCTGATTCCGTACAGCTTCCCCACTTGCTCTACTTTATCTCTCGTAAGCCTGACATTTAAGTGAGCACACAGCCTATTGTGCAGCGTACAAAAGCACGACCAAATGCCTCCATGACTAAACTAAATGTATGTACACTGCATAAATAACTCAGAGCACTGAAGGATTTTCCGCCATCACTAATCAAGTTACCCCAAAGAAATGCGTCATGATTGTGTGACATTTCTGGGCTAGATAAGCTCCCCGGGTGGAACTCTGATGAAGACAGAAGAGTAATTAAGAACATTATCCTAAGGGTCCATTTTCAGCAAATATGTAAATAAATTCCCTCTTTTCCAGTTTGTTTCTTCCTGAGTTCATCTTGCCAAACCCTTGTAGTAATACTGCAACTAAAATCATACTCAACTTTCATTTCAGGCATTTACTGGGCATTGAAGTACTGCAGCACATGAGTGCAACTGTCATACACACATACACAAAACCGGCATTTCTTTCTATCTTCATCATGACTCGTACCACTGCCAGGGCGTCTGTCAGTTAGCGAGTAGCCCAGGTTTGCCATTTCCTGCTGGGCTTGGAGAGAAGCCTTCCAGCGGGGATCTGGCCTGTCTACAGCCAGCTCGTGGAAGCTGTTGGACTGCAGTATCTGAGTGGTGGCATAGGGGGTGGGCTGAGTGCCTCGCACCGGGCTACTGTAGCCTGCCTTCCCCATGAAGTCAATACTGCTGTAGATGGCACCATCAGACAGCATGGTGCCCGTCTTCTCCACCGCTGCGGACGGTAAAACATCTGAGACAAAGAAGGGAGAAGGGAACGGGAAACGGGATCATGGAGAGATAAGTTGACATGAAGTTAACGATCTTTAAGGTCATTAACACTCCCCGCTGCTCTGGCACTCTGTATTAGTTAAATACTGGTCTCAAACGGGCTTGATATAAATGAAAGTGATTATCTACAACCCTAATGAGCATGCAACATGCTGTGGGAGCCCGGTGGATTGTTCACAAGAGGGATACTCAAACAGTGCTAACCTTCAGCACTACTGTCTTGCACACAAAGCCTGCAGCTGACCACAGCTCTAATGAGCTTAGAGAACATGCACATAACAAAAGGGATATACTTGAACTATGAATCTCATTTTACCTCACAAAACGCACATCAGCAGGGCATGACAGACAAAAAGAGGCGAAAAAGTGTATGCAAACACCACAGATTTAAGCCGCAAATGAGGCTTGTCAAATCATATTAGTAAAGCGTAGCCCTCAAAGGCTCATTTAATTTGTGTGCGTGTGTTTGTTTGTGTGTCATGTCCTGTCACTGTGCTTAGCAAAGGATGAACGTCAAAACTGTCCGACAAGGCATTGCTAAAACTGCAATTTCCATCTCCCAGCTCTGTTTATGTTTACCTCCTCGGCCAAAGTTGCCGCTGCCCTTCGGACTCCCTAATCCCCCATTTGCTGGGAGGCTTGTGGAGGGCCAGGAGTCAGCCAGCCAGGGAAGGCCTGGGTCACCCGCTTTCAACAAACCCGGACGACTGCGAGAAGGATGTTTACAGGGAGACAAAGAGAGGAGAAGTAGTAAATATCCAGCTCGCATTGTGAAAACATGGCTCATTTTATTCTTGCAGCATCAACAACAAATTGATGTGAAAACTCATTCAGCATATTCTTGCCTGCAGAGCAGCCCAGTGCAAAGGCAACAGTAAACCACCGAGAGACATAAAGTGGCAAGTCTGTAAATCAGACTTCTGCCGCCCCCAAACTCCAAACCCAAATTCTCCCCAGAGAAACAGGGCAGGCCTAAATCCACACTAAATCCACTTTAGAGCCTTAGCAAAACAAAAATTTACATTTTAAATTGAGAATCATGGACCGCCCCTGGCAGATCAGCGACACTGCTGCACTGTCTCCATAGCAACAGGGACAGCAAAAGCCTATTAGGTGGTTTAGGAAAGCTACCATGTCTTTTTTTTTTAGTCTTGGTGAAATATAGCAGTCATGAAAACAAGCTTTGACTTCAAGGTAGGAAACTTGTGAGCAGCAATTCAGGAAGAAAAAAAAAAGACAATTTACAACCATTTCGTATCAGCTGCTGTAAGAATGGGAACATTCACATGCCTCATGTATCCGGCTCGCGTGTTTACTTAATGTGCTACCACACAGGGAATTTTCCACTGAGCCTGATTTGCCAAGTGCCAAGGGAATTGTTTACAGCTGACTTGGTGATAGCTCAAAGGTGTTCAAACAATTACGTCAATAATTTCCATTTTAAAGTACACAAGCGTGTACATACATTTACATACATTTCCTGGGAATGACACGCGAACACCGACGTAATAACATTACTGTGTACGCACTGTGCAGAAATGCACACATGACGGCGAGGCGGGAAAATGTGTATTTTTAGTCCATTATTTGCAACATTTGTTGTCGCTCTGGGCTTATCTGCTTGCTTAGGTGTGACAGAAAAGAAAGGGTGAACACGGAAGGATAAAGACGGTGGCTTAAATTCTTTCCCTTTCCGCAAAGCAATCATGCCTCTTCTTACTGTTTGGGCACGCTGTGATTTTCTATGGGTAAAAAGATTCATTTGAGTAGTTTGCGGCACATTCGCATGGGGGAGTCTTTACGTTGTCGGTTGAAACCCATATGAGCCCTCGCATTGTACCGTACGCCAAGGATTTTAAACAGCACATTCATCTCCCCCCTCCTCCCGTGACCTCTCCCTCTGCCAGGAACCTGAGATGAACTGACGCCGATCCGGTGAATAAAACAGCAGCCCACCTGCGTTAATTGTTAGCGCTCTCATGAAAAGAGGTGATTGATGATTTCATCATTGCGACTCGCACTCCGATATGAGAAGGCAGGGGGATTATTGGAACATGTATGCAAATTCTATTCATCATTTTCATTTCAGGTATTACAATAAGCTCTTGTCTTTGAGGAGGTATGTCGGTAGGAAAGCTCCAGTCGTAGGTTTCCTCGTTTTTTTAAGCCAACGTAAGAGCTCACCTTCCATTTCTGATCAGGCCTCTGTCTCGTTGGAATGTAACTTGAAGAGGAAAGGGGGGGGGGGGGAGAAAATAAAGAGAAATTATTTTAGTCTGAACAATGTGCAGTACCACCGTCAGTTTGAATGTCTGACAAATTACTGCTGTCAAGAAGGTAAGACTCTATAATACCGTGATATTTCAATATATAATAAACGATGTAAAGATGCATACCTGCACGAGTGAAGGTGAAGGACTGAACTGCAATCATAGAAAGACACAGACAGGGTTCATATCATGAAATCATTAACATGTGGGGAAATAGTTGCCTTGTTTGTTCATCTGTCATTGACGTCAACACATTAAACGTGGGGAATAATGCATATAATTACTGCACTTCGGCGTTTCCTGACTTACACTGATTGCTATGTGCGGCTGAGTTCAAATGAAGGTGACTCATTTGACCCTGTTTGCCTGCAGGCTTCCACATCATCATTATATTATTTATTTAGTGTTACCCCAAAAATGCAAATTGGAGCCGGGCAGGGCAAAAATAGGTTTATTCTGCCGGAATCCATCATTTGACATGTTGCAATTAAATGTTTAGTAATTTCCTTTAATTGTGTAGTGATTATCATTAGTGGTTAAAATGCCCTGTAAATAAAAAACATTTTTTTTTTAAAGAAAACTGTCAGAATATTTTTTAAATTTTTAACCATCGCTGAAAAAAAAATGCCGGTATTTTTTTTTCCTAAAAACAGAATTGTGATGCTTTGGAATTATATTCCTTAATTTGTTTTGAGCGAAAGGATCAGAGAAGCAGCACTCAATCATGTAAATCCCTATTGAATTAGGAAATCACAGCAGTCTCTTCCCAAGTCCCGGCGATGAAAGCTGCAATACACATTATGATAATGGAACACTGCTATATGCTTGACTCACAGAGGGATAAAAAGAATATTTCATACCTAAACCTAGATGCGCCTTGTGTTAATGTGCAAACAACACCAGTCATGGTCTGATAATGGAAGGGGATGTTAAATTACTTATCTCACATGAATGTATTAGAGTGCCGAGGTACAGTGCTGATGGAACTCAGCACGGCTGATGCACATCACTGCACGGTGAATAAAAGTAAATAGGCCCTATTTCCATCTGTGCTGCATATTTATGTTGTTCTGCATTTTAGCCAGCTCAAATGGAGTCAAATCTCTGATGACATCAGCTTTCATGGGAAAGAGAGACCAACTGTGCTTTGAGATTCGGTGTTGATGCAGAACCATGTAAATTGATTTTTTACCTGCATAGTTGCTGAGTCCTTTCCTCTTTTTTCTCCTCCAGTACAGCCATGCACTGAAGCCCATGAGGACAATCCAGCAGGCCCCTCCCAAACCGGCGATGAAGGCCGGCTGCTTCACCACGTCGGAGATGCTATTGTTGCCCTCCGATCCCGTCATTACGTCCGTCAGCTCTGCACCTGGGGGCCACACACACGAGAAAAGAAACAAATGAAGGGTTGAATGTCAGTGTAACTACAAGGAAAGGAAATAAAGACGCTATTTCTATGCAGTTTAATCATTTTGAGTAAAAGTAACACAACAAAAAAGGTACTATAACTATGACAAAATCTCAAAATAAAAGCATAAACCAAAGATGAATAAAAGCCAAAACATAAGAACACAAATAGATGAAAAAACAAACTAAAAGGGAACTGTGGTAAAGCAAAAAAAAAAAAAGCATCAGTGCATCCAATATGTAGGCAGAGTTAATCAATTCAGCAGTGCACTTATCAACTAGAGCTGCAAGACATGAGATTGACAGAGCAGCTCTGACAGAGTTTGATTTTCTGTTGCAGCTACTGTGCTGTGAAATTAGATTCACAGTCTCCAGCAGGAGCCCCCCCGCCCGCCCGCCCCCCCGCCCGCCCGCCCCCTCCCTCCCACCCCCCATCATTAAGCTTCAGCCCACAGCCCTGTGTTTCCCTTTTTCTGTGCGTTAAGGGTGTTATTATATATCAGTCAAAAGTCACCGATGAAGAGCATCTGGCCTTCGCTGCCATATCGATTCTGGCTTATAGACTCTGAGCATTCTTTAGATATTTTATAAGATGTGAGAGGCTGATAAGCTTCAGCAAAAAGACTGTCTACTTTGTTAGCGGCGGCTGCCCACATATTGAAGCGGATTATTGATATGGCTAACAGTGCTTGGCAGTGTTACCAGACACTACAAGTAATGAACCACTATTGATTTCTCAGTAGATGTCTGTGTTGTAAAGCGCAATCTTCTCTCTTCAAGTGCGCTAAATTGATAAATCATTTTTCCAGCCCCCCAATCTGCGATAGAGACCTTGGTCCCCTATTATTAGGTCATTTTATTTGAGTCCAGATATTGCGTGTGTGTGTGTGTGTTTATGTGCATCTGAGTGGATTACCCAAGATGATGAGCTGGGGTTTGCTCTTGACCCCCACTCCTGCACTCGTGCCTGCAGCTACCTCCACATGGTACTGCACTCCGGTCTGCAGACCCCCAACAACCACTGAACGGATGGTTGCATCCACAGATTTATTGACATGAAACCGAGTTTCGTTGGTCAAACACCAGATCTGACAGAGACAGACGTGCCAGACAGAATTCATTGTAAGGTTGCACAGCGTATAACAAACATTTATAAGGTGCAGAGTCGGGGCCTACCTTGTATTCCTGGATGATGCCGTTCTGTTGGTCAGAGGGGGGAGGGTCCCACGACACGCTGATTGACGTGCTATTATGGCTTCCAACTGTCAAAACTGCCACTTGCTGTGGAGGCGCACTGGGTGCTGATGGGGTTTATAAGCATATTAAAGAACCAAAAGGCGTTAGAAAGGCAGAACGAAGTAGGAGTGTCTCATGTCATAGTCACAAAGGAAGATATAAAGCAAGCTTTTATGTAAGTATTAGTTACCTGGAAAGGTAATAAGCCTCAGTTTCACCCAGCAACAAACAATTGTGCTCAGAGGCGTATTAAACGAACATTAATGCCTTATTCATTATATTTGTCAGAGCTCACGACATGAGTCAGATGATAGAATATTGATGGTTAAAGTAGCGCTGCAACCAAACCATGTACGGTTGATCTTATGTATTAATCCCCAACCTCAGCCGTTCCATAATATAAAAAACCTGAGCACCCAGAGAAACTCCACACGGACCCGGGGAGAACACAGACAATATTCTATGTTATCTTGCTGGCATGAGAAAACACTTGAGGTCCATATTGTGCTTCATTAATTCCACTAATGACAGCCATTCCAAGATGACCAGCAAGTCTGTACGAGTGTGTATGAGTGGAATTTCCTCAGCCAGGAAACATCACCTCCATTAAAAAGAAGCAAACGCTTCAAAAGGAAAGTAGCTGTATTCAATTTTGCATCTCTCATCTGAAAGGAAATAGTCAATCTCCTTGTTTTATAATGAAGGTTTCGGATGGCTTGTCTACAGGAACTGGGTGTTATGCCTCGTAGGGCCAAATTTAAACTCCCTTCCGAATGGGTCATTTTGTAAATGCACCAACCTGGCTTGATAACCTGCGTGCACAGATTGGGGATTTTAAAGAGACTGCAGGCAGCAGGAGGCAAATTCCATATCTGACCAAATCCTTATCTCTCATTGAACGGACTACGCAGCCACTCTGGGCACATTGTTTCTCACTATTCCCATTAAAACTATCATTATGCTCTGATTGAGTGGCTGAAATAACTAGTTTGAACCCAATTAAGAAGCAGCAAAATAATAATGCTATCTTTAGTGGATCCATGTAAGCGGAGGCATCGATATCAACAGCGGCGCAGAGATGTGCGAGGCAGCTGGGCCTCGATGGGATTGTCTTGTTTGCCACCTGGCCAGACAACAACATGGTTACTGTAATTTGATTTCTCCAGATGGGCCTGGTTCTGTAAATGACTGGAGATATATGCAATGAACGTTCACAATGTCTCACTGAGGCAGAGGCAAGTGCTTGTATTGATAGAGCACGACCTCCTAGGGGTATAATAAAACGTTAATTTAGGGTTAAAAGAAAAAAATGCAGGAGTCCTGCTGCTGACCAGTCCACCAACATCTGGATAGCTCTCCACATCTGTCTCTTGAACTTCAGATATAAAATACTGGCAAACCTTTTTTTTGAGTTGTCAATATGAAAATCAGTATGAAAGCTGCTTAATGAGATGTAATTTATTCGTATCGCCATTTGTCTAAACACAGTTTGAGGGTGTCTCTATTCAGAAATATCAACTATTAACTCCCTAACAACATTAACAACAACCTAAACTACATGAGTGGGACAGAGGGTTGGAGATTCTGACTGGAAATATCACAACCTGGTGTGGAATGTTGACGGCCCAGGACAGGAAGACTCTGCAGCATGTAATTAAAACCACCCAGATCATCATAGGCAGAAGTGATATAGATGAGTTGCCTGCTCAGAGCCCAAAGGATACTTGAAAACAACCCACCCCAGCCAGGCTGTTCACCCTGCTGCCGTCTGGCAGGCGGTACTGAAGTACCCGCCTCTGTAGCACCAGACTGCAGAGCAGCGTTCTCCTCAGGCGACGAGTTCCTCCTTAACTCAAATGCACTCCAAAATAAAAAGATAATTCTTAGGACTTATTATTTATCATCAAGTTCTATTTTTGTGAAGAGCATATAATGACTGCAAATTACATCGTTGCCTCATACAGTTCTTCCATGACGGCAGCTTCGATTCAGTCACTTTATTTACCTTCAGCAAGCGTAACAAGACACGGGAAGAAAGGGATTGGATGGAAATAACAGAAACAAAAGCAGCGGCGGCAAAATGAGAAACTGACAAAATCTTGCCAACCGCTGTGACCAGTGGAGCATATTGATACACTACGATTCATCTATTCTTCGGATCACCACCAAGCCAAACACAATATTTAGCATTTAGGGTTCGCTGTGAGTGAACTTTGTATGTAGCAGCGGTTTTCAAGCTCTAAGGTCAGAGGTACGACCTCAGCAGACTGTGGAGGTCCCATCAGTCACATGTTTACTTTAGGAGAAGACAGACACCAGTCAGTTCGGATCTGAAGTTTCTCAAAATAAAGGAACAATCGAAGCGGATGAATACTGACCGACAACACACGTAACGACTCAGGATCAGTTTGCAATAAATGCTCTTAACAGCAGAAAAGATCGGAAGATCGGAAAGTGTTATCTTTTATTACAACACTGATGAAAACAGCAGCTATAAAGTCATTTAAAGCAATTAATGCTTCTCATTGTTGGAGTTAATTTAAATAAATTCTTTATCACAGCCCTGCAGTTAAACAAAAGGCTCATATGTTAATTAATGTCCGCCTATACAGGATAAGAACTAGTAAGGATAACCTGTTCTGTTAATGAGTCCATCACTTATTCTACCCAATGAATGAATTAGCAGCCATTTCTATGTTAACATGTCTGTCCCCACACAACATGTGCAATGTGGAATTAACCATCTGGTAGGATCAGTTTTATTTCACACTCAGGGTGGGAATCACAAGATGCTTCGCCACGATAGCGACAGGATCATTACATCACTGTGTTTGTGCAAGAAAAAAAATACCCCTGAAAGTAAAATAAATACATTTTCAGTGCTTAACAACTCCAAAGATCCTCGCAACTAAACCCGGCACAAGTTACTTCCAGATAAAGTTTCAGCACCAGTATCAGTGATGGAATCACTCTGGTAGGACAACATGACAGTGATGGAATCAATAAGAGGCTGTTTTAATAAAAATATTGATATTGTGACACTGTATCGATATTGAATCATAAGAGTAATATATACTATATATTACAGGGTCGATACTGTATCCCACCTCTATTTCACAGTGGATGATTTTGTGGTGTTTCTTTACTGCCACTCCTTCCCGGCCTCCCAGCAGTAAATCCTCATATTAAGTGCTGCACCTGTGTGGGAACTTGTCCACCAGAGCATTTTCTTTGACTTGTGATCGGTAAGTGGTGGGAAGCCCGAGGATCCTGTGAGCCTACTAGCTCCGACCACTGTGCTCCCCCCCCAACGATTCACGGAAGCTTATGAGAATAATTCATCTTAATAAAAAGTGTTTCCTTGGCCGTGCTCCAACTCAAAGCAGTTTAAAGTAAGACACATCAGCTATTTTGACCTCGGAGGCCCTTTAGACTTCCCCTGCTAGGGTTACACAAATGCAGACTCTCACTCTGCTTTTTTGGAGGATAACACACTTTTCCTCACAGTTCTGCAGTACAGCCAATTCCTGGCTCCAGAGTATTGTTAGATCAAAACCAATTTTTTTTCTGCACCACGATGCCTTTTTTTTCCAGGGATCCAAACTAACTAGAGCAGGTACTAAAAAAATCCCCAGAGATACTGTGTGGCCATTTTAATTGGGCTTCTTTGCCGTGAGTCCCTGTATTTCCACCAGTTGTGTCCGCTGTTCAGAGCCCTTGACTGATCCTCTCACACGTTACCATCAAACGGAGCTGTTTCTTTTATATTAATGGCCTCATCTTCACTTGCTCTAAGTGCAGGCGAATTCTACAGAGTTCAGCAAAGGCAGCACCTAACCAGGGTAAAATCACATGAGTTGTGGACCAAACCAGCCAGCAAGCAGTCACACCTTGAAGTGAAGCAGCCAGTCAGGGAACACACCAAGTATATTATTAAACAACCCCAAATTAAAAGCTTCTGACGAGCTCTTCTCATGTCTTTTGTTCTAATCAGATGCTTTTCCTCAATGAAGACATCTTCCTCATCCAACATGGAGATTGGTCTTTGACTGGGGAGATCAGACGCTGCTGCAATAAAATCTTTAGGACCTTTACCTCTTCTCTCAACTACATATTACTGTTAATGTTACTGCCTCGTGGTTGAAAACTTGATCATTTCCTAGGGTCAATAATGAACTAATGATCCACATTAATCTCAGCAACCTCAGAAAAATCTGTCTCCTGATCACGAGCGTGTGTAATGTAATTAAACATGCTGGACAAAGTTTGTGAGTGGAACATTTGTTAAAGAGAACAAGTGGTCTCATCACCAATAAAGCTCAGAGACTGTGCATGTGTGTGTGTGTGTGTGTGTGCATGTGTGTATGTGTGTGTGTGTGTGAAATGCGGGTCATATCATGCAGGTCTGGTATTGGTTTGTGACGGAGACATGGCAGCAGGGGTCCACAGCGGAGCAGCCAGAGATTTGAGCTTATGTCAAAGGCGACAGTTTCCTCCCTCCCCCCTCGTCTCCCAACCCGCCGCGGCCCGGGCTTGTCACAGGCCCCCAACTGTGCTGTCTGGGAGACCTGTTTTCACGCACAGGGGACATGGCACTGCTGCAGTGTGCGTGTGTGGGTGGGTGTACTTGAAATGCCATTATCCATTACTATCTTGCCATGAAGCCATACTAGAGGCAACTAAATATAAAAGTAGGCAAAATCATTTACACAGGAGCATTTTTCATGCATGAGAAACCGAATCTTACATCATTCTTGCAGCATAAAGTAGGCAGAGGAATTGATTTTTGTCACAAATGTGAATGCATTTGTCGCTCACCTTCTTCCATGGTGCGTGCTGTCATGGACTCGCTGTCCGCACCCTGGAATTCATTGAAGTACGGCCGCACTTTAATCTCATAGACGATGCCTTTCTTCAGACCCGAGAGAGTCATGTCTCTTTCCGAGGCTACCTTCAAGTCTTGTATCTGCCAGGGGCCCGGGGAGGGCAGCCCGGACGTCTGCCGGTACAGAACACGGTAGCCTTGAATAAACTGGGATGGATTCTCCACCTGAGAGGAGAGGAGAGCGGCGATGAAGACAAACGGCACAGTAATGTTGTGGGAGGTGTCATACATCTGTGGGTAAACTGCTTTGGAGCTCTGGATCAGCTTTCATTTTGTGCTCGCTGTCAGGGACAATTCATGCTTCGTTGATCACACAGTTTAATTAGCGGCGGAGAAGCGAGTGTTGTGGGGAATTAGCCACAGCTGAACAGTAAACCCTGACTCACAGTTCCTGAGCACAGCCTGGACTCATAATACCGGGCCAAGACGTTCTCATGGAACTATCTTGATAACCCATCAAGGCTTTTACAGGTGATGCAAAGCAGCAGGTTGTCATCACCCCAGTCCACTCTCGCTCATCCTGCATACAATTATTGTCATTAAACCACGGCGATGGAACCTTCCCTGCTTCCTGCACTCTCAATTTTCAGACTTAGCTTTCATTTCAACTGCACACCTGGAAAGTCTACGATATTACGTTGATAAAATCAGTCCACAGACGGACTTATTAAACCCTGCTGCACTCAGGATGCCTCTGCGGTAGCTCCTGCTGTCGTAGGCGCCTTTTGCCTTGATGACACACACACACGCCAGGTGAAAACGATACCAGACACCACAAGGATTTACCTCCAACCACTGTTTGTTCTCCGGTGTTACTACCCGTGGCAGCAATAAATCTGAATAAAGTTGACTCATCTGTTCTCACCCTTCTCTTGTCTTTGAACGCCGCCGCAGAATTAATCAAGACCTTCTGTGTCTCTCCTGCTTTTATTGTGGTTCAACCTGACGAAATGAAATCTCCTATTCTCAAATCACACCTGCCTTTTTTATTACGGAACATAATAAGTTTTGCTTTTCCACATAGTGTACAACAGCTATATCATGTATATCCTGTATTTGCTGTAAGACAAAAGACACAACAAACATAAATCTTTTGAATTATAGTGTCACAAGTAGAAGCTCGGTAAAATACTGTTATCTTAACCATTAAAGTAGACGGCTAACAGAGGTGTATCTGTCTGTCTGTATCTCTATGATCATTAACCATGACTGGCGTGAGCACGTTCGAGGTGTTTCATTAACCTACAGCAGCAGACGGAAGGGACACCTTGCCGACAGACAGAAACAACATTTCCCAGATAAAGAGCTGCCTGCAAACTGCCTCCCGAGGTGACACATGTAGCACTTAATGGTGATGTATTTGTCCAGAACAGAAACATTAGACGTGGTTCCTGCATCAGCTCAAAAATATTCCTAATTGATGGAGCACCAGCTGCTCAGACCGTGAATGTGTAATCTTCCCATAATGTTTACTCTGTGTGTGTGCCAGCTAATCCAAAACACAGTGGCATGCCAAGTACGGCATTCTGAACCACGCTCAGACAAGATTTGTTTTGTCGCTATGAATGTAATGGTTGCACAACCGCTGTAAAAAACACGGTAAAACAATGTTTCAAAAAGTTACAAGTACTCACAGTCCATGTGACCTGCACTGAAGTGGAGCTAAGGACGATGGGGTTATGCATGCTGACAACCACATCCCCTAACTCCTTCTGCACGCGACGATGGTCCACTCCCTGGGCTGTGGGACTGATGTCTGCGGGAGATGAAGACAAGCAGACATGTAGAATGAAATAGTAATGCTGTTCACAAATAATCTATTACAATCTATGGTTTCTTCTGTACCTTGTGTGCGGACGGGCTCCGACATGGGGCTGGGGTCCCCGAGCCCCTGGACGTTGACGGCCCTGATGATGAACAGGTAGACAGTGTTGGGTCGGAGGTCCTTGACTGTGAACTTGGTGGTCTTCACGTGGTCCGCCACTGTCTGCCAGCTGTTACTGACTGACTGACTGTCGAATGGAGGATGAACAGATCTAATTAGCTAAGAAGGATATTTTAGTGTAGATACTTTATATAGGGCAACATCGGTGGGTGTGTACACCTAAAGCCTGGGAGCAACAATCCCATCACACAGCTCATCATTAAAGAGTCGTCTCAGAAGCCATAATCGAACACCCTTTGCCTTTTTAGTCCTTTTTAAAGTCAACAAATGAGAATTACAAATAATTAATATTTCACTTAAAAATCTGAAAAATGTAAATTGTGTGAAATACTGTAAAATACACGACATTCAACTATCCTCCTTGATATCGTCCTATTTGCTCGGATGCCCACAGAAACACCCACATCTGTTACTGCCATGAAAGTTCGGGGTCACTAAATGTAGCCCGAGGCCGTAGGTCGCAGACGTACCCAAAGGCCTCGATGACATAGGAGGACACTGGGGAGCCCGCCTCCGGCCCCGGTTCCCATGACAACGAGATACTGCTCTTGGTAACATCGGTGACCTCTGGCTTGGAGGGTGGCCCTGGGAGGGCTGTCGTGTTGTTAGGTATGAAGTCTACGGGGTCAGTGGAGTCTGACAAAAGAAATACGGAGAGACAAAATGAATACCTGCGAAGGGATCACGCAATGTTTTGCTTGATATGCAAACCATGTCGTTCATTTTCATATCAATTATTAACACTGAAGCAGACCTCCGACGTCTAAGTAAGCACTCCATGATGTTTCTCCACTGGAGCTGGTAGCAACACAGGCGTACAACCCAGAGTCAGATAGCTGGGGAAAGACAGAGACATTAACATTTATGCTCAAACACGATCTTCTTTAGTCGTCAATATGCCGACTTTAACAGCTAGAACAATTTCATGTATATTAGAAAGCACATTCATGACCAGTAAATCAGAACTGTGTTAAATGGAGGCAGGCGAAACTCTATTTTCTTTGCTCCTCCAGACTACAAACAACAGTGTTCAGGCTGTACTCTGTTGCTGTGCTAGAGTGAATCCAGTAGTCTTGGCAACTCTGATCCCAGATGGTTTCTACAAGCTCTTGCGTCATTCTGGGCTTTTGAAGGAGGTTCACAGCTAGTAGTACAGTAAAAATGCATTAACCTCCGCTGGCCTGCGTTTGGCACGAGAAAAGCTCGAGAGTGGATGAGAGAAAACTTTAACACTGGCCAGTGGGAAAAAAAAACCTCTGTAAGAGCTTACATTAATTTTCTTAATTGATTTTACTCCAATAATAGTCACCCTCCTTTCCCAGAGCCATCAACATTATCATCACCAGTGCTGACACAGGAAATAAGAGATATGACCATCAATTTCATATTGGCGATGCCTTAGGAGCCACTGACGACTGTGCTATCTCTCAAGAGGGAGCGGAGGAGAGAGTGACACTGAGAGCACTTTGACACCGAGACAGGACACAGTATATTGCAGTTCCTCCATTATATTAGCCCCTTTAGACTCCTCTCACTCCTTTCTGTCCTTGAGTCCTTGAATCTGACTGCTGCCGCAGAGATTTAGACTAAATAGCGGCCGTTTAACGGCTTATGAAAATCAATACACGCTATTCATCTTTTAAAAAGGACCCTGGCTGCACTCGTCCATTTGAATTACAATCACATGACATCAGCTGGCGGATGAGACTTGTCTTTTCTCTATTTAACATGCAATTGAAGGATGTATTGTAAAAACATAAAGACTCAATAATAAACATGTTTTTCTTTGTATGTGCATCTTTGAATGCACAATGCATTTAGTCTCCTTTTTCCTTTTTGGCTGAAAATCTGATGAATGAACAATGAATAGAACAATGAATATGTATTCAAGTTTAACAAACAACACAGCTTGCTGATTATTTCTTTCCCCCAACACGGACTATAAAGTATGTCAGGATTTTTTTTTTGGCAACAAAATAATTAGCACATTCATATCCTTAAAATCAAACCTACGCCTTCTCCCTCATTACCGTTTGGAGAATATATGAATATTCAAATCTGTTTGATTTCACAGGAGAAACATCTGGACACAAGATGTCTCCTACTTCACTCTGAAGTCCAACCTCAGTGTTTGTGTGCAGGAGGAGACTGGAATATTAACATACTCTATCTCACTAGTAGCAATGACTCCTGTTTGGAATCCTTTGTAATTCCTAACAACCCACCCTGGTGCTCTGGATCTGCAGGCTGCCGTGCTCCAGCAGAGAAAACCGCTGATCTTTTCCAAGCAAGCTGGCACCGTTCTTCCGCCAGGTGACCGTCGGCTCCGGGTCCCCCGAGGCCTGACACCTGAGCAGTGTCACGGCTCCCAACACTTGCGTCTGGTTGTACGGGCCCTGGCGGATGATCGGCGGCGGGCGGTCCTTCAGGGCTGAGGATGATAATCAAGGTACAAATGTTGTTATATGAACATACTTCTTGCACTCTGCCATGAGGTCAAGGTATTGGCACGAGGCAAAGCCTCTGTTCTAACTGGTAAAATGTAGCCTTATTTGAGAAAAATACATGACCTTATCAAAATGTGTTAATTTGTGATTGCAGTAATTGCAGGCCCATTATGCAAAGGGTTCAATCTGATGGATCTGCTGTAAGAGGAAGTGACTGTTTCTGAGCCTTTCCAACAATAGAGCAGTGCGCTCATGGCACTGCATCCCACCTTTGAGCTTTAATTACTAGGTGGGGATTAACAATGCTTCACCCGTGGTGCTAATTACCATACCTTCTTTATAACACCTCCGAACACATTCATGCCTGTCGCCTCTCTTCCTGTTCTGACTCGTGGTTTGCACTTCCCTCCTGGCGTCGTTCTCCCACACACAAAACTGAACTCGGAATTAGCATGCCGAGCAGGACAACAATACATCTCTTTTAAAGCTTTTTAAAGTAGGTTATATCATCCAGAAAACAGCTTCTGCACTCTGCAACAGTAATTCCTGGAGTGTTGAATCTCTCTAGGCCTTGTAACTACGCCCCCCCCCCAACCCCATCCAATTTCCTCACTGCTGCTCTCCACTGTTATCCGGTCTGCCTCCATTCGCACAAGTGTTTACGACAGCCCCCCCCCCCCCTTATCTTTTATCACAATTCCTTCAGCACAATGAGAAACACAGCAACTCAAGCAGAATAGCAGACAAATCAGGTACAACTAGGAGCAGCGTAGAGTACAGTGAGCAGAACAACACACGAGGTGACAGTTATTACTGGATTGTTTGGGTTTGGAGACATATATGTCTCCAGTATGAACCTGGTGTGCTGCTGCCGAGCATGACACAACGATATGAACGGTACAAAATAAAACAAAGGTTTAGTGCTTCACCTGGCCCATGAACATTTATTACCAATTATTTATTTAGCTTCCAATTGATACACCTGTCTGGTCAATATGAGTCAAGATGAAACAGCAGGATCACTGACAGTTTGGTAACTATGGTGATGATGGTGAAGGCGGCTCCTGGTTTTCCGATTAGGAAAATACTACACTGAATTTTCCTTCTAGATTAACTTGGTATACCTGCAGAGTCCATATACCCTTCTACAGGATGAGCACTGCCATCCTTTGCTCCTGGTTGCCAGGCTGTAAAAGCATTTATTACGGCAAGAATTTTTAATTGCAATCTTTCACGAGGAGGAATAATCGCTGCAATGTTTCATCAGTCAGCATAAGATTAGTCTTTATAATGGCTGGAGATATAAATCTAACATTGTAAGTCAGGAAAGCATGACATCCACAATAAAGCAAGTTATTACCACCCCAAGTGATTGGAGAGCCAGTTTTATTATATTGCGGTTCCTGATTTAGCTGGAGTCCTAGTGACAAAGGTAATAATGAAATTTTGCCTTTTGAGGATATATATGATTTATGGTGCCGACCAGAGGGCACTCGGGCTGCAAAATACACTGAATTGTTTCAAGTTGGCAGTCAAATGCATATTTGGAGAGACCTAATTATTAGCTCCATGCCGCCTATCAGATGATTGCTGTTAATTTAAATATTCATTAGAAGGAATCAGAGAATTAAATTCACGAAACCACCGCGGGAGCCGAAATATAGAGGTCCTGATTTCTACACTTTGATGAAACACACGAGTCTCCAGGCAGTCTGATTGCCGTCGAGACAGGTTTAAGCCAAAAACACCTTCTGAGTATTAAACCTGCACTTCCTGTCCACTTGAAATATGTTTTTAAAGGAGCAGCCGGCATCAGCAGGCCCAAACACTTCTGACATTAAAGCTTTGTCTGAAAAGTGTAAGATGTTTCTCCTTGAAGAAGAAGAGGAAGATTTAATTTTAAACATCTGCCGTCTTTTCATACCATTTAAATCCTCTGCAGTGAGAAGGGAGGATGACAACAATGATCGAGGCTTTCAGAACACTCTCATGCAGCCCCGCTGATGTGAATGTGGGCAGACAAATAGCCTTTAATATGGCAGTATTCAATGATACATTAGGTCTGGACATTGCTACAAGCTAATGCATATAAAGCCCAGTAAGCATCATAACATACGCAAATGCACCAGCACAGGTGCAGAATACAACGGCTATAAAAACACTATATACATGTTGTTAAAACGCTTCCCCAGTTTGGACATTACGAAGTCAAACTCCAGGAAGCTATGAAATATAAGTTTGATGGTTCCCTAGCCTAAAATCTGAATCATATCATGAAAAATACATGAAGAACAGATCAATATCACTTAAAAGTTACAAACTGCTGTCATTAAAAGTCTAGTTTGTCAATAAAATTCCTTTTTATTATCTGAACAGCAGCAGTTTTTCTGCCATCGACCAGCTCTGTGGGGGAAAAACATCCTGATGAGACCGTAGCGGGAAACTGTAATTGCTTTAATCTGGTGGTATTACCTGTGTATTAATCCTTGTAATCATGCAATAGTGCTTTGCATGTTCAGTAATACTATGCATGTACATTCCTGATGCACAAAGTGCCTAACAAGGTGTAAAAAACAACAGAATGCAACTACAGACATCATTGTATTAATGTGCTGTGGAGCCGGTTATGAAATGATAGTTCTTAAATGTCCGTACACTCTGCTGGTAAGCCTTTTTGTCCCTGCGTGTGTGTGTGTGTACGAGTTGTGTGTGCTTGGTTATCCAGCCTTACCGTCTGCTACCTCAAGCTGGGCTTTGGCCATGATGCTGCCTGCTACAGTGAGCGCCTGGCAGATATAATACCCGGCATCAGAGCGTTGAACAGAGGAAATGGTCAACTCTCCGTTCACGGACACAGACACACGGTTGTCTTCCTGTGTGGGCTGGTTGGGGAACAGAAGATCCTGCAGGGAGCGAGTGTTGGAGGGATCGTAAATACAATTGAATGGTGGTCCAATTGTAGGCAATTAAATCTAGAACCTTGCTTAACCACATTTCCAGTTTGAATGTGAGCCTTCTTCTCCATCTATTCTCTCAATCTATAATCAGAATGTTGTTTCAACATTGAGTGTATACTGCGTCCTCACATGTTTCTATTTTTAAAATATTTTGCCAACATTGACATTAAAAAAATGACCACTGGGCTCAAAGCATGCCTTCGACATTTATCTAGAATTAAGATACATTTCGTGAACGGCATCCTACTGTCAGTGAGATAATCCGGCTCTCACGGTCGTGAAACTGAGGCATCAGCAAAGGCTGTTCCTGCACCCCAAGCAGACAAGCTGATGGGCAGGAAAGGACATTAGCCTGGCTTTCATTGTGTTTCATGACTCTAATGCTCTGCATGACATTGTTTCTCACGAGGTGGCCGGTCCGAGCGGTGGAGATTGATGATGAATGACCCACTTCATTATCTGTATGTGGCCGAGTACCACATGCGGTGTCACGCTGGTTTGATCCATCTAGTTGGTTCTTCTGCTTTTATACTTATAATTAACTGTGGATGCTGCTGTGTGATGTATATATATATGTATAGCACAGTGGGTCTAAAAGAGAAATACTTATGGGCACATTAATTAACAGGTGTGTTGTGAACAGGTCAGCCGCCTCACCTGG